>QGQJ01000411.1:0-31322 GCA_003206725.1 Blastomyces emzantsi | reverse complement strand
TCTTTCTTCTATCCCTTCAACAAGTAGTAGAATTGCAGACAATATGCCCCAATTCCTATTTGAGACTAATAATTTAAATAATGTAAGTCAACATGCATTTTTATAGATGTAAAGTGAATATGGCACTTTTTATAAATTGCAAGAAGTGGCGGAAGCAATAAATATTAGCCTCACATAGATAGTAAATTTCATGTAGAACCTCAACAAGATGGGTGAATCAATGAGAAGCAGTGCAGCTAGCTAACATGATAACATGCAAAATTGTTTGTAGAGAATCCAAAAACTACAAATATATGAGGAATATATACAAATAATTATGAACAAATCAAAATGTGTTCTTTGTTGCGCCGGGAAACTGAAAGGAATAGAGTAAAGAGAACAAGACAGAATATAATAAGTAATCAAAATAAAGGTTTGTACACTGGGGTTGGCTGTGAAGAAGAGCTGGAGGGCAAAGGACAAAACAAACAAGAAGGAAAGAAAAGAAGGAAACAAAAGTAAAAACAAGCAAAAATTAACAGAGAAAAAAGCAAACAGGTATCAATCCGGCGCTCCCCTTGATGTATTCTTTGCTCCATTATGATTTTGCATTCAAAAAAAAAAAAAAAACAGGAAGAAAAAGTGTTTTCAGAACTCCAAAGCTGACAACGAGGGTCGTAGTGAATGACAAAGAAAAAACGAATCGAAACACTCGCCATATACGTAAGGGTGGATAAGGAAGAATAAAGAGATGGCGCAGCTGCCGTAGCTCTAAGTCAGGTCTAGTTGGGGGAACTAGAAAATGTGGGACGGGGAACGAAGAGTCCGGGGGTAGTATGGCGTATGGGAGCAGAGGTAGATAAGGAAAAAGGCACGATGATGTGTAGGCGGGCAGATGATGATAAAACAGGGGCAGGGAAGGGAGAGAGAGGCAAATTGCATGCTGATATGAACATAAACGTGATTGTGAGAGGGCGCACAGAGGGGGATATCTCTGAGATTTCAGTCTTGGCTCAAGCGCTTTCATCACAGGATGATGCATTTGCCAGCGTTGTCGGATGACTTCGAAGGTTTTACAGTCAGTGCCACCCTGGCTGCCTCTGTGAAAGCCTCGTTGACGCCGCGATTTCGCATGGCCGAGCATTCTATCATAACGAAGTAAGGGTAGAGTTAGCCGGTTTTTATATTTATATTTTTATTTCATGCTTCAGTGCCACACGGAGAAAAAACCGCGAAACAAGAGTTGTGACCATACCCAGATATCTTAGAGCACCAACTTTTTTCGCAGCCTCTAGTCCCTCGTTATACTTGACGATTGGTTTCCCCGCGGGTTGCGACTGTGAATTATCGCCATCTTTTTCGTCCGTTTCTTCTCTTAGGTCGCATTTCAATGCGACTAGAACGATTTTGGCTCCGGCGCAATGTTCCGCGATTTCCGCCATCCATTTCGTTTCGACATTCTCGAGGGAGTCTTTGCTGTCAACCTATGTTTTTCCACCGTCCAGTTTTAGCGCTGTTTTATTTTCATCCACAACTTTTCCAATGTTTTAGAAGGAAGAAGTTGAATAGGCTCAATCATGAAGAGGGACGCAATGCCCGAATCTTACACTAAAGCATAGCATTATGACTTGTGTGTCATCGTACGATAGAGAACGGAGGCGATCAAACTCTTCCTGTCCAGCGGTATCCCATAGGGACAATTCCATATGAATTCCATCGACATAGATATCTAAATTCCAAAGAACATCAGTATTGAGCCTTCCTGGCGCAGTTGGATGTGCCAAAACCGAGGACGGGAGTGTATTATACCATGGACGTAGTTTTCTATTAATCCAACCAGTTAGTAGGGAAGTTCGCGAAGGAGTAGCGCGAAGGGAGTTTCGTACCGAAAACAGTTGGCTCACTGCAATATCAGACAATACATATATAGAACACTTTGGTCAACGCTGCTATGCTTTCTCGAGCCATAGGGACGCCCGTACGGCGGGATAGCAAAGGAGATAATTGGAATCGTGTGGCATCTTACTAGACTGTAGGGAAGAACCTGTGCGACACAATTCGATGCAAAAGGATCAGTACGTATTCAAAACTGCACTCATTTTCTTTCTGCTTTTCCGGCCAATCCAAAGCGCGTCGTGGAACGCTGTGGATTTGATTCCCCCGGGGACGAGTGGGAAAACTATGTATGTGCCTACCCTCTTGTGAACACATTCAGCAGTGAAGTTTTCCCGCATGCGCCGTCACCCCTATATACCCATCAATCCCATGTTAGCCAACCAAAAGTCACTTAATACGGCAGAGTAAGCGGTTTGAAAGGGCGTCATAAGGCGAGAGAGGAACGCAGCATGACAGCAACGATTTTGTGTCCAGCTTATCGGGTGCGGGGGAGGATGGTGTCGGGCTCACAGGAGAACCAGTTTGCGCTGGACGGTCTTGTCCCGCTGGCATAAACTCATCGTGACGGGGGAGGCGGAACCGGCGACTACGGTGGAGTAAGGATGGTGTAAACTGGGATGGGGTATGGTATGATATGAATAAGGGGTAAGATCGTATAATTATTTATCTCGGGCTAGAGGTGGTCTGTGGATGATACCGTGCTGATGGAGAACCACGCTTGGAAATAATAGTATGCGGAAGAGCGGACGGACGCACGGGACGCGAATGGGGCCGATGGTCGAGGGCAAGCAAGAAGAATAAATATGTATATAAGAAAAGGTTAGTTAAAGGGAGGTATGATATCGAGATGTGGATTGAGAATAAATGGTTGACGGGAGGAGATAAATGCCAAATGAGTGTCGAGAAGCCGAACAAGGCAAGCGCGGGCTGATGACATCGCGCTCTCAGCGTCCGGACAGAAGATTATCGCCACTAATAATGCCTGGAAATCCCTGGCCGCTAGGCAGCATACAGTTAAAGGCCCCGCCTAATTTCAGCTGGAGCAGGCCCAAGCTCGGCGGCCGCCAGCTTTGTGAGCACCCGGCCCCCCCCCCACGAAAACACTAGGGGCAGCCACTAATTTCAGGTATCGGCCAGCATCGCTCAACCATGGCAGCACTAGAGCCTGGAATGTTTCGACATGAGAGTTTCTTAAATTTGGACATCACAGGAATGTAGCGAAATAATTTTATTCTACGTACAGTACAACTTAGACAAACGCTGTTTCATTGACAAAGTCGAGTAACAGAGGAAAATGCAACAAATATTGGATAGCAAAGTAAAGAAGAAGGTTCGTTGTGCCACTATTTATTCGTTGTTATTTATATCCACCCAAGCCAGGCGAGATCGGTATCTATTTAAATAAAAGTGGATGGATGATGTGAAGACATGGATAACCCCGGCACCCCCCAAGGCACCTGGAGCGAATGCCACCAGTAACCGGTCTTGAAAAATACGAAATTTAAATTAAGGTACGGTACCCCCAAAATAAGAAAATGTGAAAGCAGGGTCAACCCAGACGTTTAAAATGCATTCCTGCCTTATCCATGTGTTATATCCGACCTTTTCCCAGATGAACAACACTTCGCCAAATACCTAGCATACGTCAAAGACGGGGAACGTAAGGGTAATGGAGAGACAATGTAAATGGAATAGCTAAAGAAGGGCCAAAAGGTCAATGAAGTGGATATCGCAAGGTCTATTAATGCATCCGATGTAAAGCGCTAGCCAGCAAAGCAAATTCCATTCAAGTCATTATCATCATAAAACCAAACAAGGACACCTCTCCTAAAAAGCCTCTTGCTCTTTCTCGATATTCCTCCTGCCCCGTCGGAGCCTTTCCGCAAGGTCGATTTCTCCAGCACGCCGATTCAACCCACTCACGAACCGTCCCTTGCCACCATACTTGCTCGACTGAGCCCGAGCCGCCTCCTCCGCTTTTTGCTCCTCCCGTTCCCGTTCCTCCGCGGCAGCTAGGCGTGTAGCACGAGCTTGGTCTAACTCGTTCGCGGTTTGTTGCATAGCCGCTAACCTGGCCATACGCTCTTCATCATTTGTCGAGGTAGTTGCGGTTGTAGCTGGTCTACCGTCCATCGATGGGGCGGCATCGGGCCTGTGGCGCGGTGGTGGCGGAGGTGATTCCCTTCGTGTATGATGCCAACTCTGTCTCTTCGAGCGTAGGGACTCCTCTCGATGTCGGTAGGGTGAACGTTCCCGCGAACGGTCACGAGGGCGCGGAGAATATGACCGTCGTCTTTGGTAGGGAGATGGTGAGCGCCTTGATCTATGGTGGCGAAGGGAGGGGCTTCGCGATCGCAATGGCGATCTGAGCGGGCTGCGTGATCGGTGCCTCCGATGGCGGCTTCGTCTGTCATCCTCATCGTCATGTCTCCTGGACCTGTGTCTGTTGCTTTTATCATCATACCGCCGCGATCTATGCCTTGAACTTCGCTCCTCCTTTTCATCGTCCTTATGACGATGTTTCCGATGCTTTCGACTTTTTTCTGACGACTGTGTAGTATCAACACCTGCAGCCTTGAGTAGCTGTTTCCTTCTCGCGGGATCGTTCATCATCACCTCGTAGGCGGCTTGTTCTTGTTTCTTTATAGCAAGCATCGGGTCTTCTCGTATTTTTGCAGCCGTATCCCTCGCAGTATTCGCGTTCTGAAGAGCCATAAATGAGTCCTCCGTTGACGATTTCTGTAGTTTGGAATTTTCTGAGCCTTTGATCAGATCATCGATGCGCCGCTTGCCCAGCAGATATCCTTCCATTTCCTCCGTTGTGCCTGTTTGTCCCGCTGCTGGCCCCGAGTACATCCAATCCACGCGGCTTAGCCGTTTCTTTCCGCCTGCTGCTTCTTGCATTTCCTGTAATTCCTGAATCTGTCTCTCCTCCTGCCGCTCCTTCATCATCTGCTCGATCCGCTTGCGCTCTTCGAGCGCTTTCTTTTGTTCAAGCCATACCCGCTCCTGGTTCTTCTGGAGCACGGGATGCCAGGACTTCTTAAGATTGAGATCGCCACCCATTTTGGCGCTGTGTAGGAATGCAAAGATACGGTGTAAAAACCCACTGGACAAGATGGCGAGTTTCGTCGTTCGAAGAGGGATGGATTTACTTCCCCAGAAAATAATCGACGCGGCGGCGAACCTGGTTATGAGCCGCACTAGTCCTGAAACAAACTAGTGTCTTGGCAATAGCTCATTCACTCCGCTGTTGTTGACGCCTTCATACACAAGTTTGGAGGCAGATAGAGAACACCATACAACACATACCTTGACCAGTAGATATCTCTCTCCTACATCGCCACCTTAGAAAATCTTTTTTGTTACTCCTACACTTTAGCAATCCGAATTCTCTAGCGGAAAAGCTTGTGATCTCCACCTCACACCGAACTTGTGGGGTACACCCCCCCCATATTCCTTTAAGATGTCGGATGACGATTTTATGCAGGACTCCGACCAGGAGGAGTACGTTGTTATCTATCTCATCTCCAGCTTTCTGCTGCAGCTACTAACCATTTTAATATAGGTATGACTTCGAGTATGAGGACGCCGATGACGATGAGGCCGGTGATATCGGGATCGAGAATAAATACTACAATGCGAAGCAGATTAAAGCGGAGAACCCAGAAGAAGCCATTAATGAATTTTTAGAAGTACCTGCTCTAGAAGAGGAGAAAGGCGACTGGTACGCTTGCCTCGTATGGATTTTTGAAATTGGAAGGGAGCTCCGCTGACAGCAAAACTCCTTGCGCATCTGAAGGGGATTTAGAGGTTTAAAGCAGGCGATAAAACTAGAATTTAAGCTTGGTCGATATGAGGATGTGAGTGTCGATTATGAACCTTTATCGTGAAGCTGTGCGGATGATGTAACTTATCGCAAATGCATATAGGCCGTTGAACATTACCGCGAGCTGCTCACCTACATTAAATCCGCTGTCACGCGAAACTACTCCGAGAAATCGATCAATAACATGTTGGATTACATTGAAAAGGGATCTGATGATGCAAATGCGTACCACTGCATGGAGAAATTTTACTCCCTAACGCTCGACTCTTTCCAGAATACCAACAATGAACGGCTTTGGCTGAAGACCAATATCAAGCTAGCGAGACTCTGGCTTGATCGCAGAGAGTACGGCCTGCTAAGCAAGAAAGTAAAGGAGCTACATCGGGCGTGTCAGCGGGATGATGGAACAGATGATCCAGCTAAGGGCACATATTCACTGGAAGTCTATGCTCTGGAAATCCAGATGTATGCTGATACGAAGAACAACAAACGGTTAAAAGCTCTTTATCAGAGGGCACTCACCGTGCGGTCCGCTGTCCCACACCCGAAAATCATGGGAATAATTCGCGAATGCGGCGGGAAAATGCACATGAGCGAAGAAAACTGGAAAGAGGCGCAGAGTGATTTCTTCGAATCGTTCCGGAACTACGATGAAGCTGGCTCAATGCAGAGGATCCAGGTCCTAAAGTACCTTGTCTTGACGACCATGTTAATGAAGTCCAATATCAACCCCTTTGACTCCCAAGAGACCAAACCATACAAATCAGATCCGCGGATATCTGCCATGACTGACCTGGTCGACGCCTTCCAGCGCGACGACATCCACACTTACGAAGCAATCCTGCGGAATAACCCAGACGTCCTCTCAGATCCCTTCATAGCCGAGAACATCGACGAAGTAAGCCGCAACATGCGCACCAAGGCTGTCCTAAAACTAATAGCTCCCTATACTCGCTTCAGCCTCGCGTTCATCTCCAAACAAATCAAGATCTCCCTTCCTGAAGTCCAGGATATCCTCAGTTTCCTGATACTGGACCAGAAGATCCCAGATGCGAAAATCGACCAGGAAACCGGCGCCGTTGTCATCAATCGGCCTGACGACCATGAACGATTACAAGCTCTGGACACTTGGACATCCCAGCTAAATTCATTATGGCAGAGTGTTCTGACAAATGCAGAGGGGTTTAGAGTCGAGGATACTGCTCGTCTTCATGCGTCTTTGATGAGTAGCGGCAGCGGGTATGGGCAGTTGGGCCTTACGGGAGATGTTTTGCCTTCTCCAGAATTCCGAAAATTGGGCGCTAGTAGGGCGAAACGGGATTGGAAAGGGAAATCAGGAATTGCAAAGGCATTTTCACGAGCTCTATAATGCCATTTTTACTTTATAACCCTGTCTTAACTTTTGTGCGTTTTTTCTTTTTCATTATGTGTTTGGAGTTCCCTTGTTGCACTTTGTTAGCAACGTAAAATTCGACCGCTGGCGATTGTTGCGTTCTACCACCCTAACATAGGCATTGGAAATGTAGAAACGACGAGAAGGTTGGTATTCACTGGCAGCGACCAAAAGAAATGAAAGCTTCAGGTTCATGTATCCTCTTTGCAGCAGGGAGAAGAGGGCCCATCCGACAGAATTGCCCTTGCCACCTCTATCCTAATTATCCCGGACTCAAAAAACTCATCTTGAGGCAAATAAATATCTGCGAAATATTACATGAACCTAATATGATGAAAACCAAACTGGATCTCGTTCGTTTCCGGCTCAAAATACCAGTAATTAATTCTCGAAGAATATAATGGGCCTAACCATAACACGATTTCTCTCCCACGAGTGTTCGATAATACATCAAACGCTATTTGCATAATCGCACCGCACCCTCTCGAGTTATCCCTTCTGCTATCATACGTACGTAATCTATTGACAGCATGCAAAAATATACCACGTCTAGAACCCATTTTTCGGTACACAATACAGTACAGGGTGGTGAACAGTGGAGCAGTCGATAAATAATTGGCCTGCGCTCTACTCTCAGCCTTGTACCCCAAAAAAACAAGTTCATGCTTAGAAAAAGCAAAACATCTGCGCCAGTCACAACCAGGGTGTGGAAGGCCGGTCCGACCAACTCAACTACTCTTCCGATTAGCTGTCGAGTGTCAAGTTGTCACCTCCTTGCCTGATGATCTTCCACTTTGCATACACACAAACTGAGGGGGAACCGGAGTAGGTCTCTTGATCGTCATATCCCACTCAACCACGGGCAACGAGGAAGTGCAAACTGAGATGGAGCCGCATAGCACACGCAATAGTAGCTGGTAGGGCAATAAGCTGAAAGAAAAGCGTGGTGGCTGGATGATGAAGAAAGTTGTTGAAAGTGGTAGCCACTTGGCATTTACCGTCGGCCTCATAATCTGTAGTACTTTGAGGCCGATCGATTTTCAGAGAAATTTGTTTCGCTTAGACGTCAATGGAAATTGGAGATTTCTCAGCCAACCTCTGTCTGTGTCGACATGCGCAATGCATGCACTGGCTGTAGACCTCCCTCTCCGCGTTTCATTTGTTGCGAGCTTGGTAGCCAGCGCCACCAGCGCCGAATAGCGGGAGTCGGGAAAAGGGATTAGGGAAAAAAAAGAAAGTGAAAAACATAAAAAGGGATTGGTCAAGGCTTTGCTATTTTGTTCGCAATAATCATCGAATAAAAAAATACGATCATCCCAACACATCGCCAGTCAAGATTCCAATAATGGTAGTTCTCTGGGCCAGTCATTTCCATTTTCTCTCGTATGATTTTCACGCAACCGCGCATTAGGCATGCATGCACAGTGCAACTCTCTCACTGGAAACCGGAGATCTATGAAACTCATCAATCAAGAAGGGGCTGGCTAGTTTTTAATATTGGTCGGGCCGGGTACCAAACCTTTGGTAAGTCCGGTCCCGAGCGGAATACCGAGCAAGTCCGAATTTCAATAGGTAAAAGCGTCCATTGGTAGGAGATGCCGCATTTTTTTTTTTCTTTTCTTGTCCTCCATTTTTGAGGGGTTTTCTATTTCCTTAGCTTATCGTGTATAGGTCAACAGAAACGTCCATTTCGGCTCTGAGTGGGTGCAGCACTAATAATGCATCGAGAGCGTATCGGTTAATTCTTTCTACTTCCTCAATTTCACAATTGTTGAATTGTGTCTTCAGCTTTTCGCAAATGTGTCACGGCTATTCCCAAGCCTGCTCCAGTTTCCTGAAAGATGCAAAACAAATGGTCAGTGCGAGAAGTCACCTTGAAGTGCCCCGTATGTGCTGCATGGTAACTTAAGCGGGGGTCCTGAGGAAACCCTAGATGTAGATCATGGCGATCATGTAAGGATGGGTAACTGGTTAGATAAGTCAATTCCGACGAGGCACGGGCAAGCTACTTCGATTCTACTATGTCATATTTATCTCTCTTCTTAGTTGCTGAACTAAATATTGAGGACGATGGGTAACTGCGGTTCACCGAGATAAACAGCGTACCACATGTTAACTTTCCAGTGATCAACCGTCATGGCAGGGTAGATTGACGGAATTAGATGTCAGCAGATCGGCCAGAGAGCTACTCAAAAAAAACTTAAGGAGCTTCTCTGAGAGGTCCGCTTGACTTGGCTGTATTCTCAGAAGACATCGCAGCGGCTTTGAGAGTCAAAATTGTATTTCAAACACTTGAGCCAGGATCCCTACCCCAGGCAATAACATTTGGCAGAAACGATTAGCGTTTCCCTCATTTGGGGTGTATGTTAATGTTCTTTTCCCTCGGCTTGCTGAACCACTTTGACTGGTTGACGCTGCCACCGCAGCTGATCACCAAGTTTCCAGATTTCATATATGGCCAGATGGCACAAAAGCATTCCTGTAGATGAGAAGCGACTGCGGAGAACCCTGTAGGATCATCAGACAACACACAAAATAGTTCTCTGGAAAATCAATAAAAGTTTAGATAGGAAAAGCAGGAATCATTGAAATAGAACACAATACGGTGCCGGTGGTTTCTCAACGTGACTTGGTGTTCACAGGCCGGCCGTAGTCATTAAGTTCTAATGCTATGAGATACACCTGTAGAATGACTGTCGGACCCTGCATATAGATCGGCGTGGATTGCGATTAACAAGTGATCATTATTCCCATCGTAGGTACTGTGGGCTCGCCATGGCTAAAAGGAGCGGCCTCCCGGGCAATGTGCCCGATGGAAGCCTTTCGAGAGCGATCGAATCAAAACCAATGCCAATTAATTGGGAAGTAGTCCGATTTTCCGTATGTACCCAGAAGACGTTCAATGCCAGTATATTTGTGGTTTGGGAAGCAACAGAGAATATGCGTCTGAGGGAGATGCTGAATACTGGAGTTATCCTCCGTAATGTCAACCCGACGGGCATAATACGAAGCGGATGATCAGCCCAGTATTTTAAACCTCTGAATCCGGTTTGGTTCCCTTCCGAACGACTAGTCAAAGATAAAGGCCTAGGCAGCCATGGAGGTAACCAGCTTAAAGATGTAGTCAGTCCCCTTTGGGAACTGGTTCCTGTGAAGTAGGACCGCTTGTTGTTGTCAGCCGATGAGCAAAGCGTGTAAATTTGACATTGGGCACTCCATGCTCTGTAAGTTAACAATAGTAAATACGATAGACCGCACGTCCACATGAAGGTTCTCGAAGCACTATTGTTTTCTTCGGGCAACAGCGAGATCTCACAGCAGGGTTAGAGTCAAGCTCACAAGCCCTCACATAAAACATTCCTTTTTCTTCGCCAATGGCAAGGCATACCCCAATTTTGTGGCCGAACTAGGAGATAAAGGAAAAAGATGCTCGACCAGTGGAGGGACAAGAAAAGGGAATCTCCAACTTTGATCACACTCGCAGAAAAATACGAAATTCTATAGGTTGGTGCCCAGGCAATCAAACCGTGACCCAAATGTATTCTTGGCATGCTAAGTTGTGATAGGGGCGGAAAAGGTCCGCTCCGCTAGATTCATGGTATTGCTTGATTCTCTTTCCGTCACATTCAGGTAACTATCAATTCCGGGCAACTTTGTACTCTTATCACAAGGACACAGTTGTCCTATTTCTTCTAGAATTGATTGATCGCTTGGTCCAACAGGAGGACATTTTGTGATATGCAAGGTGATTTTCTGCGTGCTGGACACATTCGAATTCTTATGGGCCACGGTTGACCCGAAGCACGATAGTCCTCTGTTTCGACATTAAGTGTTGCAAAAAAAAAAAAAAAAGAAAGAAATACGGAAGGTGGAGTGGATATGTGATTGCAAACCCAACATTTGATATGTGAGGCTGCAGAATGCCAGGGCTTCAGAGGCCATTCAAGCCTCAATGAAAGAGTGTGATCAAGTGTGTTTCCTTCATTTTATCTGATTGTGTTGGAAAAAGTTGCCGTCCATTAGAAACAGGCCATAGAAGGATCTTCAATGGAATGAGGCCAGCACTCACACACGCTATTTCTTGGCCGTAGGCTTAGGAAGATGTAAACCCCTAGCTCTGGGAAAGGGAAAAGAAAATATACACAAAAATGGCGATATGTATGGTTCCGGTTCGACTGCGTACAATTTTCCACAACTATGGGCCTATATGCGGGCCGCTTGGCTGCTCCATTCAATCAAGCCTGACCAGTTTCTTGGTTTCTGTGAATATCCGTGACCAATCCACGGTTCACGGAAGAGTAGTGGAAGACAGCGGGAACCGGTCCTCTCCATGGGGTACAATCGCTCCATTATAAATTTGTCGAGGCAATGAGTGAGTGAATGAAGTTGAATGTTTAGCAAAATGCTATAACATAAAATATTCAATTGATTGTGATGCGTGTTATGACAATTCCTCTTAGGAAGTTTTGGAAGGAAGTGATACCTCTGCCCATTTTTATCGATGACTGGCATCTAACTAATAGATTGCTAAGCTGTTAAACTTGGGGGAGCGACGTCGAAAGGCAAGAGGTTAGCGCGAAAGTGAGCTGACAAACAAATGATAGCTCGATGTTAAGCTAACCTAAGAAGTAGCCGGTACGAGCAAGGGGGCTTTGATAGTTGACGAACGATGAAGCAGGAGCAGCCTTCACTCGACGACGTTTTTCAACAAAGGATCTGTGGAGGACCGACATGGCAAAGTCTAAACGGCGTGCTAGGCGCAGCTCGCCAATCTGACATATCGAATCCGCGCCGACGGGTCAATACTGGCTCTTGGGTTATGAGCGTCTTTACGGACATAGTGGGCACCGAGACGTTCAGAAGTGATGATGTATTTCCGGGCATGTCGCCAGGCCTGACCGCAACAATAGGGACAAACGACCAAAAATGAATATACGGAAGTGAGAAGCATGCAAGTATCAGAACCTACTTCAATGCTTTGGCTTGGCGTTTAAAGCATAAGAGGTTGAGCATGCCATTCTAGGCAAAGACTGTAAGGTACAAACAAGAACAGAACCAAGCACTGGAAAAATCGCTGTCCAAAAGCAATTGAACGCTCCCTAATTCAAAGATCGCTCCTGGTCCTGTTTCCGCCGCGAATAAATGCGCGCTTGCTTGGTTGGAGCAACCCCAGGGGCTGGTTCAAATGCCTCCATCGGCTGCCAAGCAGTCAGGTGAGTTGAGCTTCCCTTGCAATAATGTACTGTACCACACCGGACCGGATTGCAGGTGAATTTTGTGGACTCTTGTGTATGCGCAGGCTTGGCTTGTTTCATGCACTTTTTGCTTTGAGATGGTCAAACGGTATTTCTGGCAGGCGCTGGCAATGTTGGAATAGACAAGATAGCATCGACTTTTCTTTTTCTCTTTCTTTTCTTTTCTTTTTCTCTTCTTCTTTTTTTTTTCAGGTACATATATATCCTCTCATGATAAAGTTTGTGGGGATCGGCTGGAAACAGCTCTAGACACGGGGTATAGCTGGTCTTAGCCTTTTTTATTTTCGTTTGGATGTCCGATTTGTGCAGTATACATTCTTGAAACTTTTGTGAAAATCTGGATCTCATGGCTGGTCGAACAGCATGAGGTCAACTGGTAGTCAGTCCCAACCGCCCCTGAGTAACCTTCCTCCCGCGCAGATTTATGCTTGTGCTGGCTTGACGATTGAAAGGTGTCTTGGCAACACTCTCTGGCTGCGCCATAGCCATTGTCTTGGTTGCTGCTGCTCGAATTGATTCGTGCTTTACCGGATTTTCGCTGCATGTGCGTGCTCGCCTTGCATCGTACATGTCAATCCCACAGCCAATGGCCGTTTGCGAGTGAACCAAATTGTGTCGATTCACCTCTCAAACACAGCAGCCGAGGACAGTTTTTGCTCCCGGGATTTGCGCCATAATTCATCATCCCGTTCAGCAAATATGCGACAGCTGAGCATCGACCAGTGCAGCGATGGTAGTTGACTCGTATGTTCCATACCCCCGCTGTCAGAGCGCCGTATTGCAAGCCCCAAACCTTGTTACCAGTTTTGCTTATTCCTATAGCGAACCGTGGTAAGCCCGTAGCCATTATTAGTCCGCGAATCACAGCATGACGGACGGCATTGGAGGGGACATTGTTTGCGGTGATTATTGAATGGGGATATGTTCCCCTTCTGTGTGGTGGTTGGTGTTGGATCCAGTCAGTCATTATTTTTCCCGTCCCGCCCTTCCGCGGGTTGCTGAATAAGCCGCGCTTCGGGATCTCGCTGGTTGAACCTCGACTCAACTCAACGCCAAAGAAGCGAGTTCGCAAGTTCTCAACGACAACCCTTCAACCTTCGTGCAAACGATCTATTGCTTCAATGCTGGTTCTGGCCTGCCACTAAGCCATGCAGGTCCTATTCGTTGCCGTTGTCTGATCACTCCTGTTCCAACAAAGATCCCGTCCCGAAGCCATGGCAATACTCTGAATCTGGGAACCTTGATACCGCTTCACGATAGACACGAGGGGCTTCTGCTAGCTATTGTCCAGCTCGCCAGGTTGGCGCTCAATACCATAATACATAAACGGGCCTTTCTTCTTCGTCATAATTTAAGACGGAACAAGCTCCCGCTACTGACAATCGACGTGAGTCTTTTGGATCTTTTTTCTTGCGTAGTCTTCTTCGTCTGCTGCTATTGTCAACTTTGCTGTATCTTTACGCATTGACTTGTGTTTTCCAAATGTATTTTAGTCATTATCTTATTTGACTCTATTTAATCTTTAATCGCTTTCTGATTCCTTTGTGTTCTTTCTCCGAAAATTGTGGCTATCTGCCGCCTGTGGAGTTCCGTTTCTTCAGGGGAGAAGCACCAAGGGAGCAGAGAATCATCGATTGCCCGGGCTTGTCTTTTTATCATTTTGTCATATTATTTTTTATTTTTTTTTTTCATTTTTTCCCCCCCAGCATGCTGCCCCAGGCAGTTGCGCCGGCCTCATCCAGCCTTGCTTACCGTCAATTTTACCCTTCCTCAGAATTTGCGCAACCAGCATATCACCACCAAACATATCGGACAACTCCTATATACCGAAATATATTTCGCGCCTCATATCTAGATAATTTCCACCAAGCACCTCACTACAACGTGACTATGGGCACCATTCCCCCATCAAGTAACATGGCAGACCCGGACCATATGGCTGAGTTCCAAAAGCTTTCCAATCATTATGAGCCGGATATACAGGTCGGGAGCGCCGCTTTGCCTTTTTTATACCTAATAACTAATCGGCTGGCACAGGGACCTTTAGTGGGCCCGAAGCAATCGAGTAGTATGATAACGACCGAATACGCAAATGCTGACCCTATATACGTCGCAAAGACCACTGTATGTTTGTTAGAAACATTGCTCATGACCTACGGGGGATAGGGTATATCTTGAAGGACGTAGGGCTGACCAAGGGTCATTAGGCGCTTTCTCATACTCATTCTCATTATCGTATAATGAAAGGAGATGGAAATTGCGGGTGGAGAGGTGAGCGACTCAAACGGCCCTTCTTCGGGATCTTGTGCTTCCGAGACTTATACCGCGCTAGCTGTTGCCTTCGGATATTTTGAGACGTTATTCAACCTACGCGATACTGAAAAACTGGAACGGGAGTTGGCGCGCATCAAATCCTTGAACGAATCACTAGAATCTATTGGTTGCCAAAAGTACATTTACGAGATGTTCGTTGATGCCACGGAGGATGTCTTTGGCCAAATATCGGGAGCGATTGCGGAAGGATCCTATGACGATAGTTTCCTCCTCAACGCATTTAATGATGAATCCATATCCTCCGCTATCATCACACATTTTAGGGTGAGATGAAACGACTCCCAATCTCTATATATTGGCAACGTTTGGCTGAATAAATTGCTACTGACTAGTTAATGACGAGCGCCTGGATGAAAAATAATTCCGACCGCTATGCCGGCTTCCTTAGGATAACTGTTGATGACTATCGCACAAAGACAATCGAACCCGGTAAAACCGAAATCGATGAAATAGGCATTCACGGGCTGTTCGACGGAGTCATTGAGGGGTCTGGGTTTGCTGTCGAGATTCTCTACCTCGATAGGAGCGAAGGAACAGAAGTCACCCCGCATTTGCTCTCGCCCGATAACCCCATCGCAACGATTAGGCTTCTTTATCGCCCGTAAGAACTTCCTCCCTGTGTCGCTCCATATTTTGAAATAACAGATGGCTGAAATACCCCATAGTGGTCACTACGATCTCTTATATCAAACCAACCAGGCAATTCACAACCAAGGGATTACGTCGGTTAACTTCCAATATGCCATGAGCTCTGACTATATGCCCTGGTATTCGAGTGCCTTGCCGTTTGATCTAAACCCAGTTTTGATGTCCATCCCGAGCCTACCTCTCGACACCACCAGTATTTCATCACCAATGCCCTCTAGCCAGCCATACGCATTTACCGAAAGGCAAATTAATTCCAATATTCCACCTCCAATGATTCCCCAGTCTCCGCCAGCCCCGGCACAACCTTCTCCAATTTCGAGTTTTCCTGTCAGCCCAGTTTCCACGCCGGATAAATCCACGGAGCTCCAGATCAGGATGAATCCATTAGTGTGTGAGCCAATGAATACGCTTCCGCTGCCCTCGGTACCTTTAAACAAGTAAGTAATTCTTACGAATCGTCGTGCACGGTTGATACTACGTTCTCAAGGTTACCCTCTTGTGTACTGACCACCCCTGTAGCTCTCCCAGTAATCTTGCTCACTTCCACCATCCCGATTTCCAACCTTCCCAATGGGACCCGAACGAGGAATATAAGTAACAAACTCGAACTGCTATCTCTACTCATGTGGGAATAGCTTTGGCATGATGAGAAACGACGCTTTGCATCATATTAACCACCGTAGAACCTTTGACCCATTTTCAAACTTATTTCACGCTGTCTTTTAAACTTCAGCAATATGGCGTTCCTATGGGGGAAGGCACGAGTTGAAGTTCCAGTTCCTCCAGAGTTTTTGTTTATCTTTCGATCCTATCCGTTTGCCTGAAGAACTTATGACATGCTATTAGCGCCCGTGTTGCATTTTCTTAGTGTCATACCTACAATGTGGTTGATAACGCCTGTGTTTAAAAAACAGTTTAGCATTTGAATTTGACCAGTTCATCTACCCCAGCTTAGAGGTTAGTGGAGGAATACAGCAACAACGTGTTAATTGTATTGGACTTTCCGATGTTCTTTTTCCAACAGTGTTAACTTTGCTTCTAAACCTAGGTATGATTGATTCTTCTTATCCATTTCACGGACGCTCTTCCGTAACATCCCCAAACGAAAATTTCCAGCCACGGAGATTAAAAGCAGCGCAGCATGATTATTAACACTGCCCGTGAGATCTTGCAGCGTCTAGTGTATTTCGTTACCTGCATATTCGTCAGACACTTGTCTGGCTTTCCTGGTGCTTATTTTCTATTGCGGCAATGGTTGAGGGTATTTTGACCTTTAAAACATCATTCTCTCAGTCAAATTGGACAACCGAAAGGAGTTATAAATTGACTGTACTACCCAGAGCAATATCCCCTTTTTATTCTGCTAGAAGCACAGCAGATCAATACATTTTCTCTTACAGGGGTTCATTATCCAAAGCACCGAAATATACCGAACAGATCACTAAACAATCTCAAAGCAGTCGTTTCACTCATCAAGGAAGGTAGAATAATAAACCAGACATAGGTGATAACTAAACGACTCAAACAAGACAAAGCGAAAGTTTTTTAGAAAACATAGAGGAGCGAAGAATCGAAAAAATAAATAAAAAATAAAAAAATCCAAGAACAGCAAACTATGCATTCACCCCCGTCGGTTCCCCTGACGAATTCTGCGGATAAGGCTGTGTCAACCATGCATGATCGGTACCTGAATTGTTCGGGAACGTTGTTGACGCAGAAAGAGACGACACCCGCCGCCGATGATGGAGACCGAGAACGTCACTCTTTAAGCTCCGCATATCCCGCAGACCCTCGTCGAACAAAGTCGAGTCAGGGAACAGAGCGATGCCGGGATGCAATATCATTCTCGTACGAGGTTTTGGCTTGCCATCTTTGTCGCCGCCTTCGTCGTCGGCGTCGAATTCCCCAATGATTTGTGGAAATATCACGTAGGATTCGGCTCTTCGGTTGACTATTGGTGGTTGGAGTGTGCTGTGGGTTGGGCTTTCGGGCCCGTTACTGCCATTTTCGTTTCCATTGCCAATGGTGACGTTGGTCCCGTTGCTGGGAAATGGGGAGGGTGGTAGCATTGAACCCTCGTCAGCCGTCCATTCTTTCCACGAATCGTCCATCTTTAGGCCAGGCGCGCTGTTGAATGTTATCGTGCATCGATCTTTACGTCGCAGGGACCAGATCTTCAGCGCGGCTTTGATAATTTCGGCAAACTGCTCTCGGACATCGATGTTGGTTTGTTCATCCTTGCCGATAAGCGGTTCTAGCATGCCAACCGCTGTTTCCACCAATTGCGCGATGATCTGCTTGATATCAGAAAACTGGGGCAGCTTGTTTAGAGCCTTGACGGTTATCCCTCTCCATACTTTTTCATCGTCCGGACTCAAGGCGGCAGATATGGCATTCAAGATAGCCTCGTCGTGTTTGTCACTGTTGTTCGTGCTGCAGCTGACAAGCAACCTGTTCTTGAATATTGAATCCAGCTGTCCCGAGATAAAGTTCTGCACGCCAGCCTTTCGCAAGGATGTGGCCACAGCAGTACGGGAAGAGGAGGTATAATCGAATATGCCACTCGCTTCTCTAAGTTTGCCTAAGCTCCCCAGTGGTTCAAGGACCTACGCACGGGCAGAGCATATTAGTGCAAGTTTGGAGCTGCGCATGCTGCGTTGGTAAACGTACCCATTCAACCTCCTGAGGGACATTCTCAAACCTCCTGGCGAAAGCCTCAGTAAGCTGGTACAGATTCTGGACGGATTTTTTACTGTTCAGATGTGTTAGCTTACGGAAAAGAAAAGAAAAATAAAAAGAGAAAAAGAAGTTTCCGATAATCATTTACCCGCACAGGATGATGGTAGAGAGATATGGACTTACTACGCAGCAAACGGCCTCCGAGAAACTGCCGTTTCAGCGCTCAGCGTGCGCAATTTCTCCTGGAGCGAGGCCACCTTCTCGTTCAGTTCCTCGTTCCTCGCCTCCAAGGTGTCTCGGTACACAGTTAACCTGTTCACCTCAGTGTTTAGCCCTTTGTTCAATCTGACGGCATCATCCTTTTCCTCTTGCAGCTTCCCTTTCACCGACTCAACACGGCTCTCCGCAGCCTTCACTTTCCCCTCGTATTCGTCCTTGGCTTTCTTCTTCTCCCTTTCGAGCTCCTCTTCCTTTTTCTTCTCGAGTTTGGCCTCCTTTTCGCGATACTTCTTGTCTGCGGCTTGACGATCTTGTTCTAGCTTAGCCTTCTCCTTGACAACGGCCTCTTTCTCCTGTGCAACTGATCGCTCCTGTTCTTTCAATTTCTTGTTTTCTGCTTCAAGTTTCCGGATCACCTTGTCCTTATCTTGTTTGATTTCTTCAATTTTCTCATTTTTGACTGCAGTAATTGTATCGACCGTGTTTTTGAGCATCTTGATTTCATCCACTCTCTCGAGTTCAGGTGCAGTGGCCGTTTTAATACCCTGGATTCTGTCTTGGATTTCTGGTATTCCTAGGAAGCGGAAAGCATTGGAAAGTACATGCACCGAATTGACGACAATCGCAATTGTCTCATCTTCGGTATTGTGATCTCCGGCAATCGTCTTGCCGCGGGCATGGTTGCCTACTTTCTCCGCAAATATCTAGAGAGGGTGGGAAGGTGTTGGATTTAAAGTCAGCACGCCCGTCTCAATGGTTTCTAGCCTATCCTCCTCTTACTATATATACTACGGAACCAACATTAACGGTGTGTATTCACTGCATCTGCATACCTTGGAGTCTTTTTTTGAGTTCATGGCGTATCGGCTAGTATCACTCCCGCTGCTAGTATGTCGAAACCGCAGCCGATGTAAAGCCCTGTTAACAGCGGAGTGTGTAGGCGATATGGTACGTTGATCTCTTATAGAAAAGATATGGTTTGGGGACTTTCTGCCCATGGATATTCGGTACTTCCTTTTGTACTATCAATAATGGTGGAGGAGTCTCTCTTAGCCTTTATCATGAAGCAAAGAAGAGGGGAAGTAGACTGAGAATACGCAATTCAATCACCTTTGCGAAAGGGCCAGCAGCTGCGGTTTTATATACATTTCTTCTATACTCTACATATCTATCCCCCTTCCCAATTTTTCCAACCCCCCCTCTCTAATCCGCTTATCACGACGACCTCATCAGCCGCACTCACTTCAAACTGAGGCCGCCAGCTTCTTTCCCACCTCTTCCACCCGTTGCTCAAATGACCCTGCATTCTTTATAAGATGTGCCAAAATTCGGACAGATGCATGCAAAACCTGCAGCGAGGCTGCATAATAGGAAAGGCTCTCGATCCACCCGTAGCTGTCAACGTGGTTTTCCGCGTCAGACGCATGGGCCCTTCTACTCTTATTCCCTCGTCCGTTCATTGCCTTTCGGGGTAATGCATCTTGTATTGGATAGTTCTTTACCGCGTAGCTCCTCTGCCGGTGCTGGTGCGGGGTGAGAGTCATTGCTTTGATCAATCACGTTTCGCGTGACAGGGAGAAATGCGGAAGGCCTCGAACCCTTGGATTTCAAGTCCAACTGGATGCAAGCGGGCCAAGCGCTGATGCTGATGCTGATGCTGATGCCAGAACCAAAAGGCGATGAGGCATGAACGGGAGTTATCCAGTTATCTGGCACATGGCGAATCATATAGGGATCATAAAAGGTTGACACCCTCACTCCCAAGGAGTTCTTCATCTTTAGTTCCTTACGTCGCCCGATTCGGGACTGCTGCAGCCTCTAGGTATTGTTTCGAACCAAGGGATGATACTTCGGGTTAATCCAATTCACAATTTCTTCTTTCTTTCTTTTTCTAAATTTCTTTTCTTTGTTCTTTTCTTTTCACATGTTTCTGGAAACACGGCCGCTTCGCCAGCGAGATAGATAGCGCGAGTAGACTGCTGTTCACGATTAATGCATGCAGAGTTTATATTGCTGGTTGGATTGTTAAATGTGACTAGCAGAAAGGCGCGGTGGAGGACGGAAATAGTCGTTAGGGCAGAGGCAGACAAAGCGACGTGTTTTTCGATTAAATTCCTCATAAAAGGCGTCCTGCTGGTATGGGCATGCAGCTCAATTAAAGGGGTCACGGCTAAGACATTATAATAGTTCTCACGGCTTAGAGAATATGCATGTATATCATGTGCGGTGTATTGAAGAGCATAGTAACTCCATTCCCCCGAGGCTATATTCAATAAGAAGACATGTATCAATTTATGTTTCATACGCACCAAATCTCGATTCCCATCTCAAACGGAATACAAATAGAATAATCAACGGAGAAAACAACACACAAACTTTCTTCCTTGATATTGTATACCTCTCCACTCAACTCTCCGCAACCTCACCAATAACCGTTGAGCAAAGTACACTCCCGGACCGACTATCAAAAACCAAAAACAAAAACGGCCTATCCACCTTCATCTCCACCGGAACCCTCATGGGTGGTGCAGCACCAAAGACCCCCATGGTCGTCACAGCAGCTACCTCCGTCCCTTCTTCATTAACTTCTACAACTAAATCATGTTTGATGCTAGAGATATAAGCGTATTTCGAAGGCGTCATGGGCGAGAAGTACGGGGATGGGCGGGAGACAGGCCGTAGACCCAGGTTGAAGAGGAGCTCTGAGAGATCTGTGCTCTGTTTTAGAGTGAAACGGGGGAGAGTGAGATGGAGGTATGTTGGCTTTAAATTCGAGGAGGGGATGGTGGTATTGCTTGGTGAGTTTACGCTGAATATGGTGCGGAGGGTGGAAGGGGAGGTGGATAAGTGGGAGAGGATGTCGAGGATGTCTTTTGCGCCGGGGGCTTTGGGGAGGATTATGGCTGCGTTCCAGGCTGGTTCAGCGGCGGAACCATTCGTATTGCCGTTGTCACTGCCGAATATGGTCGACGTGCTCGTAATAGGGGGTGATGGTTGGTTCTTATTCATGTTGTTATCCTTCGTCTGATACGGCAGCACACACATCTGCGCAACATTATCCTCCATATACAGAATATCAGAAGTCCGCTGCATCATGGAACAGCGCATCCCCAATCTCGTCACCCCACTCTTCGCCGTCGCTTCTTCGCCAAAGCCAAAGAATACACCGGGGCACGTGTTATAAGGGTCAAACGGGACCTCCCACTTCGCCTTGAAATACAAACTCGTCATCAGCTTAATATCCTGATCTGACATATCTACTACCCCAACAACATTCTTAATCTCCCCCCGCGTACTCTCTCGCGCCCAAGCATTCATCGCGAACACCTCCTGTGGCGCAATAGTCGCTTCAAACATCTGCTCCATTTGCTTCGCCCATAATGGCTCAATCTCAATAGACTTCCCGGGCCATACCGAACTGCCAATGGCCAGTTCAACAACACCGCCATCTTTGCTAGGACAAGGCTTGCAGTACCTATCCAACTGCAAAATACTCTGCACCGTGACTCCTAGCGCATCACTGCTAGCATCAAACCCGAGCACTTCGGCAAAGGCCCTCATATTTATGCTCTCTGAGCCAGCCGCGGCCATCATAAGGCAGCGGTAGATATTTGCTGCGGCGACGCCGATGGAGCCTTTCTCTTGGGCAAGCATGTATTGGAATTGGAGTCTGAAGCCGAACTGGTTGACGGTGTCGATGAAGCTGGGTGAAGGGGGATCGGGTCTAACATGCGGCTGGCGAGGGAGCGATGGGCCCCAACCGAGCGGCACTTCTGGATGGAGGCCTGGCTGATGAAACCACCCCGGTTGCTGGGGGGTGGTGGAGGGGTTTGGATTTGTGTTTGGATTTGTCGTGTCGACGATCCCTGGGGATGGCACTGCATGGTGAAGTGAGAGAGGCGCCGGGATGAATGGGAAGGTATTGACAGCCCCTGGGATTGGTATCCGGATCTTGAGAAATGTATGCTTGCGATCGTGTGGGTTCAATTCCTCACAGCTAGAGCACTGCAGAGTGCGATGGAGGGATATCAAAGCATGAGTCCCCAAAAGTTAACCCTTGCATCAAGATATCCGAATGAATATTATTTATTTCCGGATATTTCAAGACCAGGACAAGAGTGCGAGAAATTGTATGGTGGATGTATAAAATAGGGGTAAAATTGGTTGATCCAGTATGAAAACATTCAGGCTTCCTCTTACCAGGTCGAAGTCTATGCAATTGATACATCTGAACCGGTGGCCAACAATAGGCACCATGCCGCAATTGTCACAGTTGATGCCATGGTGTGTCGCCGGTGTTATCCTGTTGACCATTACTTCTTTTATTTGTCGCTTCTTTAGCTCCCTTGCGTAAAGTCAGCCTGCTGTGTGGCACTGGATTTTCTGACGCAGCGAAACGTGTTGGTTGAGGTTGACAGTTCCTGTCTAGCATTGATGGAATGGGATGAATAGGTCATACAGAAAACATAAGTGTAGGACTTAGGCGGAAGATAGCCAGGCTGTAATGCCCGAATGAGAAATGTTGGCTTTTATATAGTAAAAGTGTTGTCTCCAGCTGCCCCGCATCGTCAAAAACGAAACTGGGCTAGCTCAAGATGGCCCTATACGGATCAATTATCATAATGCGCTGGGGTTGGTCACAGTTAGAACAGTGCTGAATCCCCACATCAGTGGCATCAATGACAGCTGCGAAATGTGCATGGTTCTAACGATGCTCTATGCAGTTAAATTGAAAGACGGGGACAGTACCAATTCGGTTTTGAAAGGAAGCTTCAAACGTATGGCGAGGCATTTTTGAGGCCAGAAGCTTTTGGAAGAAGAGTAGAATTATTTATTTTTTAGACCATATACTGACTAATGAAGTAAAGTTACAATTTTTTTAAAAAAATCGAGAACAGATCAGGAAGCGGAATTATTTTCTAGCCCATGCTGATATCCCCCAATAACAGAATATATTTGTTTCAATTAGCAAAAGAGAGTCAACTTATCCGCAAATATCCCCCAGACCCAGTGCTTCCATTGGCTGAGTTAGTTTAATATGTGCGGCACTTTTATATCCACATCCGTGTATCCGAGTACCATTGTTTAGGAATATATTTGCATATCCTATCCCCTTTTTCCCTAGCTATGTGATTGCGCTATGCATCCACCCATGTATTTGACCTATACTCCGCATCCATATTTTTAAAGCTAAATAACAAGAATAGTCGGAGAACCCTCAACAAATCTCATTTGTATCAATCCCTCAACCCATTGACCATTCCGTGTCCCCCATCTCCTTCATCCACAACCGCCCAATCCCGCACCCCACCCTTCCAATCCGCAATCCTCCCCTTCTTCACTTCAACAATAACAACCCTCGCACTCTCATCCACCGTCGCGCCAACCACAGTGCCCGTGTCCTCCTCCTCCTCCTCCCCCTCCCTTGCCGCAGCAAACAAACTCGTCCCATCCGGCGCATCAGACGCAAAGGTATTATTCTCCAGATGCCGCGCTTTACACCACCTTTCTTCTTCGGAGCCTGTCTCCGCAAACCTCGCCTCGCCAATGATAGTCGTGCTAATACTGCTTAGCGCGCTGGTATTGATATTAAGCAGGAGAGAGGCGAGGCTGGAGCGGGTTGCTGCAGGGGGCGGAGAGCCGTCGCGGGCCAGATGATGATGGGTTGTGGAGCGGGTTGGGGGCCGGTGAGAGACCCAGTCGTGGACGAGGAGGGAGATGCGCGGGTTTGAGAGGAGGTTTAGGGTCTTTTTGGAGGCGGCGTTTGTGGTCATGATTATTGTGGGGTGGGAAGTGAAGGGGGTTGAGGGGAGGTAAGTGTAGCTCATCAAAGAGACGTGGGGGGTTAGGTTGTCGCAGGTTGCTAAATGAAGCTGGGGTGAGGGGTTAGCGGTGTGCAATTCGGGAGCTCATGATAGATGCATGCCTATGACGTACAAATCTGGAGTTCTTTAGACAGGAGACTACTTCTGGCGGTAGGCTGCTGGCGAAATGTGGATGGGTGGTGGTGGCCGAATCCTCATAGCTGAGCGGCGGATGTTGGTGTTCGGCCATTCTGCCTGTTTGTTGACACACCCTATGGAAATAAGCGTAATGGTAATAAGGGTAATAAAGGTAATTTTATAGCAATGGGCTGTCTATGCGCTTCGAACCGACTTACTGACCTGTTTGTTGCAAGTTCAGTATAGTTAGCTATGTATTTTGGCAGACTTCTTGTGGAGTAATTCCGCATTTTGTCCCAGACAATCGAACAAACAGAGCAAACGGCGGGGACGGAGCTGGCTGACGTCATCCAAGTTGTCACGTGGTGTATGTGCCCCCAAAACAGTCTAGTGTGGATATGCGGTCCCCGGATGATGTAATTCCAGCCCCAGCCACAGCCTCTAACCCCTTTAGGTAATCGAGGCTCTTCCGGGGTTCTCCTCCGTTTCTCCTCTTCTTCTTCTGGTTCTATCTCAACGTCAATGCTTCTCGTTCTCGCTTTCTCTTCATTCATTCATTGTCTGTTCGTGTGTCTCTTTGCCTTGGTTTGCCAATTCAAGCGGGCTTCACTTTCTTACCTCTGTGTTGATACCTATTCTATACTTTCCTACAAATCAAGGGCTCCCTGCAGTCTGGACCCTTCCGTTGGCCCTTAGATAGCGTACTACCTGGCTGCGTGTAGCATCAGCCATTCCCTGTCAAACCAGGCCTTCCCCTCTTGTTGTACTTATCTTGTCTTGTCGCTCGCGTGTCCAGCTAATTTAACGCCCACTCATATTGTTTGTGCACTACTGCTACCGCTGCGACTGCTACCGCTACATTCTACTACTGCTGCTGAACTCTCCTTCCATCCCCCGATCCCCGCATCAGCCAATTCTTTAATCTCTGGTCCTCGAGTCCGGTAGCTGGTAGCTGGTAACAAAGTAATATTTGTTATTGCTTTTTATTATCGTCGACACTCTACGCCACTTATACCTATCGTTGGCACATTTACACTGGACACGCACACCACTATACGCCGTATTCTCTCCTGCCATTGCTAATCATCATGTTGGCCCCTCGTCTATTCCGAATTCAAACCAGCTCCTCCACCTGCCCCTCGACTTTAACACTACGGCCTTTATCCACAACCAGCGCCCTATGTCGAGCTCCTTCGCTTAGAGACATCACCCCAGACAACGCGGCCAGTTTCAACGCGAAGCAGAAGGAGTTCCGCGCGAACCTGGAAGCTGCTCGGAAGAAAAAAGCACAGGCAGAGAGTCAGTCGGATCATACTTCTGTTGTTTCTCCTGTTTCATTTTCCTTTACTTCAAGGCGCTCTTCCGGCTCTACGCATCCCACTGCTCCATCTGCGAGCAATGCGAGCGAAAAGCCTGGTTCTACCGCTGCCGCAGCTTCTACACTTCCTGATGCTGCGGACACCTTAGACATTAAAGGTTTGGGCTCACTTTCCACCCACCGCATTGTAGGAGAAAACCGTCAGTCCGATGCTGGCCAGACCCCAAAGCGAGGGGCTTTGTCCAGCTTGATCTATGGCACCAAGGAAGGACAGCAGCTAGACAAGGATATCGAGCGCTCTTTCTCGGAAGTGCTGGCGCGAGGGAAATACGTCCATTCGATCGTTTTTCACGAAGTCAAGCCAGATAAGGTAGAGGAATACGTCGATTTGGTTGGCCAGTGGTACCCGCGGATGGCACAGATTGAAAACAACAAGGTCAATCTGGTCGGAAGTTGGAGAACACAGGTTGGAGATAATGATACTTTCAGTAAATAAAATCCCTCCCCACGCCTATCTCTCGCCAATTTATGCAATTACCAGAGAGAAAACAAGCTAACATCGAATGATGCTGTACAGTTCATATATGGGAATACCAACGCTACTCAGGCTACCACGCCTCCCTTCACGCCATTTCGCAACACCCGGATTTCCGCGCCTTCGACCGCCGTCTAAAATCCCTCATCAACAACAAGCGCACTTCTCTCATGCAAGAATTCTCCTTCTGGCCTACTACCCCTCCGCGCAAACTCGGCGGCCTTTTCGAACTCCGCTCGTACACCTTACATCCGGGCAACCTGCTCGAGTGGGAAACCCACTGGCGACGAGGCCTACACGCGCGGCGTGAAGTCATGGAAGGGGTTGGTGCGTGGTTTGTGCAGATTGGCGAGCTGAACACGGTGCATCACCTGTGGCAATTTGCGGATTTGGAAGAGCGGAAGATTCGGCGCGAGCAGTCTTGGTCGATTGAAGGATGGGCAGATACGGTGCATAAGACGGTGCCGTTGATACAGGCTATGAAGAGTCGGATTTTGATTCCTATGCCGTGGAGTCCTGTGGGGTAGAATCCCCTTCTTCTCCCTTTCTTTTTTCCAATGACCGGAATGAGATTGTGCGAAGGGGAAAGGGCTCTGTCGTCATCGAGGATTTTTCTTTTCTTTTTTTTTTTTTTTCCATTTTGTCTACTTTCATTTATATCAAATGACGGGTCTGAGATGTCACGACTGTCGAGAGAGTTCTTACAAGCATACTTTACGGTGTTTTTAAGACTTGATTGATCCAGCTACTGATACTGGCGGGGGAACGAAGAAGAGAACGAAGGGAGCAATGGAGCAAGGGAGCAAGGATAAAAGCTCCGCCGGGGATGTCTTCTCCAGCAAGGTTCGATATCATCCTGGCCGGTTGGATAAGTGGACGGTAGTGATAGGTCCATACGGTACGAATGGAGGAAGATAGATGTGGAGCCTATTTTCCTTAGTGTGTGTTCATGTTCTCTCAGGAAAGCGGGGTGTGGAGGAGGGGGAAGAGATCATTGATGGTGCATTTGGCACGGGATTTATTAGATCGAACGAGCTGGAGAGTGATGATGTATCCTCCCTCGCTAATAAAAAAGATAAACCAGACTGTAATTTATTAGCAATGAGTATTATTAAAAGACACCTTGTTCTTTTGTCCCTCCCCTCGTACTTCTGCTTCTCCACCTTCCACAACAATCATACTCCCCAGGGTTCAGACCTCGTTCAGACCTCGAACCTAGGATGGCCGTACGAGCGGAGAGCAATAATAATAATGGGCATGGCTAATAAGTTTCCTGCTGGTAAAATGCAACGTTAGCGGCTCGCACCCACCGTTGGCAACATCTCAGCCAATCAGCAGCCAGCAAGGGAGTCCCCCTGTCCCGCTGTTCGTCCTCACTTTTCGTTTCTTTTTGTTCTTCACAAGCCAAAAAGTTAACAAGCTTTTTTTTTTTTTCTTTCTCTCCGCTGTAGCGGAACAAAAAACCCACGAACCACCGCTACCACCACCACCACCACCATTGGGGTACTGTATGTACATATATCTACATATATACCCGGGCACCTTATTAACCTCTGCTACCCGCTCAACCCAGGCCGATATAAGCCTTGCCTAAACCCTACAACTACCTAGGTACCCCAGAACCTACACCTCCCCCATACCTAGGTACTGGGGGAATAAGCCGTGGACCAGATCCTGGTGGAAGGTAGTTAACGAACTACAGTACCTTGGCGAGAAATTGAGGTGATGGATGTATAAACGACGGTTATTTTCCATATTATTCCTCACCCAGCGTTTCTTTCCCACTTTGATCGAGCAAAGCGCCGTGCTATCACTCTCCTCTCTCTCTCCTCTCTCCTCTTTCTTTCTTAACCTGCCATATCTCATCTACCCTTTCGCAACAACAACAACAACAACAAGAACAAGAACAACAAGAACAAGAACAACACGACCACCAAACCGCTACCAAACACCAGACAGAGTATCACTGCGTACCACCCGTATTTCACCAATATAGCATCCCTCTCCAAACAACAAAAGATCCGGGAAAGGGAAGGAGGCATATATACACACACAAGCCATGGTCTACGTCCGCCAACAGAACCTCGCCGCCCTGCGCGAGTACAGATACTCCGGCGTCGACAAGTCGCTGGTTTCTCGCTATGTGCTGAAACCCTTCTATACACATGTCGTCATTAAGTGTTTCCCCTTGTCTATGGCGTGAGTATCACCCCCCCCCCTTTCTTTTTCTTTTTTTTTTTTTTCCAAGTTTGATTTTTTTTTATTGGTTTAATTTTTATTTAATTTTTTTATGTTGATTTTCTGTTGAATGCTGCTTTATTTATTTATTTATATTCTTTTCTTTTCTTTTCTTTTCTTTTTGCCGTGTTGGTTGGGATTTTTCTGTTGGGGTCGTCTGGTGATCCTTTCTTTTGTACTCCGCTCAACCCACCCTGCTCACTGTTCACGAGGAGCTAGCTATATCATGATGCCGATGGCTGCTACACCCATGGCTAGTGATGGTTCTTTTTCTTCCTTCTCATTCTCTTTCTGCTGTGAAACTTTGTGTATTTTGTTCTTTGCTTCATATTATCTTATGCTAACATCTTGCCTCTAGACCAAATGCTGTAAGTGGGATGGATCCTCTTATCAAATTAACCTGTTTGAGCACTCCTTGACTTACCCCGGATGACTTCTATTCCCATTCCCCATTCCCCCCCCCTCTCGTTTCTTCTCTTTGATTCAATCTCTCCAAGAAAAGAAAAAAAGAAAAAAACAAAGGTCTAACATCAAAGTTATCACCAGATCACACTAACGGGTTTCTGTTTCGTCGTCATCAATTTCCTGACTCTGCTTTGGTATAACCCTACCCTGGATCAGGATTGTCCGCCATGGGTCTATCTGAGCTGGGCGGTAGGATTATTCCTGTACCAAACTTTTGATGCAGTTGATGGGGCTCAGGCGTATGTTCTTCCACTATCACCGCTTTTCAATTTTGCGTGATGTTCTGTGTGATTTTGGACTGCCAATTTCCTCTCTACTGGACCAATAAAGGGGGGTTGTCAACTTGACCGTTGTGCTGATATGATACTATGTGTCTATTTATAGACGGAGAACCAGGCAGAGTGGGCCACTTGGTGAACTTTTTGATCATGGTATGTTTTCTTACTTTCCCCCTTGTTCTTTGCTTGATGAACTCCCCTTTCTAACATATTTTATACAGGAGTCGATGCGTGCAATACCGCCCTGGAAGTCCTCATCTTTGCCGGTGCAACAAACCTGGGACAGTCATGGCTAACCGTATTGACCCTATTTGGCTGTATGCTCTCCCCCCTGTTTTCCCCCCTCCTACTACCCCAATTTCAACCACCAACCTGCTAACGTACTTCTAGCCGCTCTAACCTTCTACGTCCAAACCTGGGACGAATACTACACCCAAACACTAACTTTAGGCATAATCTCCGGCCCCGTCGAGGGAATCCTAACCCTTTGTGCCGTTTACGCAACAACAGCTATAAAGGGCGGCGCCAGCTTCTGGCACAAACCCATGCTGCCAACCCTAGGCGTCCCCGTCTCGGTTTTATCCTTCCTACCCGCCTCCCTGTCCAACCTCCCCTTCACGTCCTGGTACATCATCTACGGCTCTTTCGTCTTGCTCTTCAGCACCCTCACCAGCATCCTAAACGTCATGCATGTCCGCCGCCAGCGGAATCTAAACGTCTATAAACCCCTCCTGGGCCTGTTGCCCGCTGTTGCGACGTGGCTGCTGGTTACTGTATACTTGCATCTGCGGCCCTTAGTCCGGGAGAGACATCTCGTCCCCTTCGCGATGTACGTGGGGCTTATCAATGCGTATTCGGTTGGACAGATGATTATTGCGCATTTGGTGAAGAAGGGGTTTCCGTATTGGAATGCTTTGCTGTTGCCGTTGGTGGTTGGGGTTGTGGATGGGGTGTGTGGGTCGCAGGAGTATTTGGGGTTGTGGGAGGGGAGTTTGCTGTTTGGGAGTGGGAAGGATGGGGAGATGTATCAGGTTGCGTTTGTATTTTGTTCGTTAGGGTTGGCAGTGGGAGTTTATGGGAGTTTTGTGGTGGGTTTCTATGCCTTCTTTTCCTTTTCTATTCTTTGGTATGTGGATCCAGGAAAATACTGATTTGTGCACAGTTCGATGTCATCACCACCATCTGCGATTACCTGGATATCTGGTGTCTGACTATCAAACACCGGTATGTCGAGGGTGCGGCGACAGAGCCCGCGAAAGTCATCAAGACGAAGGCTGTCGATGCGAATAATAACCACTCTGCCGCGAAATCGAAAGTTAACTAAGCCAATGAGACGCGGGAAACATAGGGTTGAAGAGCTTGCGTGTGTGCATCACTGATCCGGAGATTGTTGATATGAAGCCCGCCGCCGGCTACAATATTTTACTTGAGGAGTTCTTCCTGATAAGGTAGGAAGGAAAGGGCGATTGGGTGGAAAGAGATGATGGAAGAGCTTTACGTCATACAGATGAGCAAAAAACGTGTTGGTTGTTGTTGATGATGAAGGTGTCAGTAGGTAAGCTGAACTAACGGGTAAGTTTTATATCTGAGGCGGCAATTTTATGGTTTGAAACCATCTCCCTCTGCTTTCTTGATGTAATGGTTTTATTTTTTCTGTTTTCTCTGCCTCCTCGTTACTCGATATATGCATGCATGCATGTTTGTTTCAACTCTGTTTCAACTTTTTTATGCTGTATACCCTGATTAGATACATTACCATATCCAACACACTCCCCCTTTTCCCCCACTTCTTTAACCATCACTGGGTTTGTATGTTATTTATGTTACTTTTAGCTTCTACACATTTATAGAATGGGGATGGGATAATGGGATGGGATGTATTAACACCGTTAACTTTATCGTTTCAAGGGGCTGGACTAGGCTGATTCTGTAGGCTATTTCATGCATAGTCAAAATTTCCTTTAGTATTTTCAAGCTTTCACGTTTCGTCGTTTCATTTCAGCAACTTTTTTATTTCTTCCTTCATACATACAAATAGTCTTAATCTCTGGTGTGTGTGTGTGTGTGTTGTATCAGCTCTGTATATCTATCTACTTAAGCTACGGCATTGTACTATACTTTGTATCTGTTTTCCTCCTGGTTGAGTATCATTTCATTTCTTGAATTTTTAGTTGTAGATGTTGTTCTCATGGCTTCTTTTTAATTCTTTAACTCCTCTACCCCCCTGGTTTTTTTTTTTTTTTTTTTTTTTTTTTTTTTTTTTTTTTTTTTTTTTTTACCCCATCCTTTTTATTTTGTTTTTCTTTTTTTTTTT
>QGQJ01000409.1:0-95035 GCA_003206725.1 Blastomyces emzantsi | reverse complement strand
AAACCGTTGCGATGCTCTGGTGTCATTATACTTAATAAAAACCGACAAGAGTTGTGGTTGACTTTCATTTCCCGACTTATCTCATAAGCCAGGAGAAAAGGGCCCAAAGGCCTTCCAAGCCTTCTAACCTATCACTAGGGTTAAACAAGTCAAACCATCTGGTTCGACGCATCCGAAGAACGTGCCACGGAGTATCGGTGCTGTCTCTTGATGGGTCGGAGAAGTTGCCTTTACTGGTTGTCAGCCATTCGAGGTAGGTGGAGTGGACGCGGAGGTGGACGATTGAAAAGTGGTGGTTGATCGAGGATACCATGAAGATCTAATTATCGTCAGTTCGGGGAGCCCATGGGCGTACGTACATATAAATATAGCGCGCTATAGAATGGCAGAATTAGGGGAGAAATAAAAAGAAGACTAACATCATCAAAAGGAGAATCTTTGTCTTTCCCGATCTGTTTGTATATCATCTTCTTGTCCCACAGACTCGGACCAGGTTGCAAGATTTTCCATTTCTCGGTAATGCTCAGCTTTTTTGAACCGCTGGACCCATGTCGCCTAAACGGAAGTGAAGATCTATCATATTTAGATCTTTTACTTGCTGATGGGGTGTCCGTACCAGAAGTAGTTTCCTTGGGTTTATCGGTATTTTCTTTATCGGCTTCTGGGCCGGGGTTATCCGCTCCACCCCATCGCGGTGTAGTGGTCCACCATTTCCCATCTCCAGGTCGCGTTTCAGTTGTGCCTGTCCTAGCTCTCTCTTGTGCGAACAAAAGCATGGCAGCAGTCTCGCGTAAAAGGTCGCATATCTCCATATACCTGTTCCCAGCTGGACCGTTCTCGTCATGGAATAATGTTTCATTTCTGCATTGTACAAAAACCATGGGACCCTCAAGTATGCCTTTTCTTGCAACTTGTCTGTCCTGGGGAGATCGGGCAACAACAAAATTTTGGCGCACCGGGAAAAGCATCCCTTTAACCTGAAGGCGGGGAGGGAGGTTTGGAATGCTGGCTTGGCATCCAAATGCCCATGCAACCATTTCCAACAAGCCACGGAGGGTTTCCTCTCGTACATCATCAGGACATTCACGACCTGTTCCAATCCTTCGGCCACGATACATCGTTTTTGTGTCGGAGGGTTGGGATGGTTTATTGCCCGTGTCCTCAGTTGTCTGAGGTCCCACTCCGGAGCTCGTTTCGCTCCCCTGAACGGCACCACTCTGCGTTTCGGCGTTTGGGGGGTCATCGAGTTGCATTTTATCCAATGCCCCCTTCTCCTCCTTGGGGGTATCATCAACTACAGGGCGTTCAAAATATTGATCTAAACTGGCGTCCCAATATTGGGCTACTTGGTCAAGACCGGCCCAAAACTTTCTGCTCTGGGTGAGCTTAATCTTCTCACGGCCGGGTCGAGGAGGTAGCCGTGAAACGGCTCGAATGGCATCATTGTTATCATAGAGGATTTCCTCCCTCAGAAGGTCATATCTCTCCTTGATTGGAAACGGGGAACCGTTGCTCATTAAAACCGGAACGGGCATCGGGTCTGTTCCTTGCACTCCTGGTGCTGTGGGTTGATCCGTCCATTGGTAGGGAGGGAGGGTCTTTAAGACCCCTGATGGAATAATTTCTGAAATAGGGACATTGGACTCGGTAGTAAGATTCAAAGTTTCCAGGTGAGCGGGTGAAACATCTTGAGGTTTTTTAATAGCACATAGCAACTTGTAGAAGTCATCACAACTTCCCTCATTAAGTGGTTTGAACTTTGATTCGGGAGAGTAGTCAGGGAAATCAAGGGGTGTTGGGGAAGCCGGAGGGTTTCTCTCCTTTTCTGGGTCAATACAGATAGACGGTACTGCTGTTACGTTGTTAGTTCTCATATGCACAATAATTATATATAAGTTCGCGCACATCCATGATGGAGGTGAGTTAGTTGACTAAGTTAAAGATAACAGAAGAAATACATAAACCACTGCACGCGATGAGGGGAACGGCATGTATAAAACGATCGTGATAAATAATCCATATACCATATAAACATGAGAAACGATCAAAAATACACTAGTTTGTGCACGGGATTTCAATTTCAAGACACTGATGCCAGCATCGCGGGGGCTTTGGCGGTTTTTCGCCCCAAAATTGATCATACGGAAAAGAGAACGAATTATGGAGGAGCGTCCTTCGCCAGATCGACGCTGCAGCACCAGAAATGGAAGGGAAAAATGGCCGGGAAAAGGTGATAGGAATGTTTGTTTTTGTGAATCGTGTTTATTTGTTGGAAGTATGGAAACGGGGGTGCCATGGTCAAGGCAGCCAACGAGAGAATAGACAGAGAATTAGGAAATGGAATCTTACATAGGCTACCTCCCCAAGAAAACATGGTGACAGTTTATCGCTCTTGGAAGTCGTGCCCCGGGTTGGCGATACAATGTTCTGCGGACGGTTGACTTGAAGTATAATTTATAGGTCCTTTCCAGCCACAAATGACTTAATATGGCCCGTCTGCCTGTGCGGGGAAGGTATAGTTGTAGAAACAGGAAATCCCATATGAACGATGATCTGGACGATGAATTCGGGGCGTACGAGAAGCTCGTGGCAACAGTTGTTGTTGTTGTTGTTGAGGGTAGGTTGGGGTCGTTTTGGGCTTGGAACAAGTAGCTATCAGGTTGATAGAGGAGAGGGGAAATTAGAATTATCCACCAAATTCATGTAGTTGTGAGTAGGCTCTCCTCGATTAATAGGTAGATTGATTGAGGATACTGCTACGATGGCTTTCCTCGTGGTTTTCCTCCGGTCATGGTGATTTTCCCTCGTTCGCTGGGCTTTGTGGGTGCGCTGGCAAAACTGACTGCCGTTGGATTGCGACGGCTGCAGCTACTGCGAGTTATCGCCAGGATGACTGCAAATTAAGCCAGTCAACACAGAAAAGCGGAGAAGCTAGGGTGGTATTTCACCCCGGAAGTGCGGGTAAGAAGCCTGTTTGGTCAAGTTGCATCACACACAGGGAAAATGGCCTATCATGTCAACTACAAAAGTCAACGGCCGAATTAGCGAAGGCACCAAGATGCTTGTGTCCAATCACTGGGCGGTAGAGGAATTCGGGGCTGTCGCAGTTCGCGTCAGACGATGGCGGATGCTTGGGTTTGAAGGGTAGGGCAGAAACACTTTTAAATGGGAACAATAGAAAAAGTCTACAATGGGTGAGAAGCTATTTGTTCAGTACAGAGACGAAATGGGTAAGTTAATGGAAATTAAGGCTCATCTAACCCGCCCTGGCCTAGATGGTTTGCCGTGATCGAAATTTCGGAATTCTTTGTTTGTTCTCTCCCGGAGGTCAGTCAGACAAGACTTACGCAGCGTAAAGAGTGACAATTTTGTAGAGCAATTGAGGGCGTTACTTATAGTTAAGGAATAGCCATCCTTGGGCATTTAATGCCCTTTGTCAGTTTGTGTAGAATTTCTTGGCTTATGAAGTTATTATATAACTATAATAAGGCGTACAGATTACAAAACAGAGGAACTTCAACGCAAACTGCTAGTTATATCAAAGCCATCAATAAGCCACCCTCCACGTAGCCCCAACCCTTACCAAGAATTGATGCACCCGCGCTTCTGCAAGAAAGCAGGCGGGCCATTCCACTATTTCATAAATTCATACTCTGTCGTGAGAAAATACTCAGTGGGCATGGAAAAGTGTCTATACCCCGCTAAGAAGAAGTTCAACTTTGAGCCTCGTCTGGGTTCGTCGAGTTCTCAAATTCCCCACAAGAGGTTTGGCATGTACAGTACAACACGTAGCCCTTCAAGGAGGTGTTTTGGTTCGAAGGGCAAGTCAAGGTTCAAGGAAGCCCTACAAAAACAAGGTTAACGATGAGTGGGAACGGATCAGAGACACCACCGGCGGGGTAGTTAGTTATAACTAACTAACTGAGTGGGGCCAAAGCCACCACAAAAAAAAAAAAAGGGCGAGCACTCTTGTTTCGATCTTTGCCTGCCTCGACCCCTTCGATGCCCATGCCCCCTAGATGCCCGGATGCATAATGCATACCAGGCTCAGGTACTTATGTGGATGTGTGTCGTGTATTTTCCTCTTCCTTTTCCAACACACTACACTCACAACTCTCCGTCGTGATCTGCTCCCGAAATGTCCTATTCGAGCCAGCCTGGAACGACGCTATTCCCTTCCAGGGCCTCCTGCCCCGAACAGGAAACTGCCTAAATCAACCTCACCTCGCTTGAGCCTCCTCCAGGTGCCGGACACATCTCAGTCGGGTTTCATCCTCATCGTTGTCACATTGCCACCACATCTTCAAGCTATCATCCGCTTCTTCTTCTCCTGTTGCCAGGCCCTGGGGCCTTCAGGTCGCCTGCGCTTTCATTTCCTGCCACAATCCGGCGGAGTGATAAAAGTTAATGAAAGCCGTTTCAAATGATTAGGATCTCCTTATTCCTTCTTCATAACATGGCTTGGATCCTCTATTGTCTCATATTTTCACTAGCCTTCCTCGTCATGAGAGGACCCTGAGGCTTGAGCCCAAGTCATCAGGTCGTGTGTGTCACGGACCTCATAGTTATCCGGAACACTGTTCCCTCTGTTAACGTGGACCCTACGATGTGCTATGCTATCTCTTTTATCATGATATCATGGGCACTATAAGAAAAGGAATGGCTGTCCTCAAACGCGGCTCTTCCTCTTAGGAGACATGATACTTACCTCTGAAAAGCCGAAGGGGAATCTCGTTATATGCTAGGCCAAGGGAGATATAGATAAAAGAGGACCCTTAGTATGAGCTACACTTGAAGGCCGAAGAGTATACTCTACTTTGAAGCCATTCAGTACCATCTCTTACAGTTTTTTTTTTTTTTTTTTGGTTATTCTAGGTTATCGAAACATCAATGTTGTTAAATCCAGCCTACACTCCGTTTACTGCCTAGAGTATTCATAAATTCCCTCTCACATACATTTCTGCCGCACGGGGTAAGAAAGGCATCGCGCCTCCAATTTGCATCGAGCGAGTAGCATGTTTTCTATCATGCTAAGAGCTTTCCCTCTTCTCCTGTCTCAAAAGCTCACTTTGTTCACTAAATTAGTTCTGAATGGTGTGCATCGCTTCGACATCAATGATGTAACTTTTTTGTCTGTGCACTAGGGACAGCAGGGTGGATACGGCTGCTGTTCCAGCAATGCTTGCAGGCTGTCATTCTGAAACTGATATATTTATCTGGAGTCCCTAAAATCAGGGTTGGTGGGTGAACTTGACAATCTTTCGTCTTTTATGCTGACATATTTCAAATGATTGGATTATACGTTATCAGTATCTCTTCGTGACTCGTTCCACTATGATTCATCCATGGTCCTATCTATTTTGGCTGCGTGGCCGGAGACTTCTTACTTGCCTTATTCGACATTTTCCATATGTCTAACATTTCCATCTTCTACATTGTCTTCGGTTCTCCGTAATCTGATTTTATCCGATCCCAGGCCATAGCGGTTCTGTGAGCCCTCGTGCAACCCTCTCTCACGGGCATGTTCGAACATTCGTTCTTCCTCTTCATTTCAGCTACTACCTCATTCATCCAGCCATCTCGTTACACATTCCTTTTCACCCTCTGGAGCTTGAATTAGCGTTGGCGAGATAGTGATATGGGCAGTTTTGTTGTGGCCCGGGACATTGCAGACGGCAATTTGGCATTTCGCAATGGCCCAATGTCCAAGTCGACAACGACTTTCAATGGTCGAGAGTCCCATACAGTCAGAAGTGCACATAATGGCACCGCTGGTGCTGCGACGAGGATTGCAACCTCCTCAATTCCTCAAATCGCTTCCATATCCGGAAGCGCTTCTGTTGTGTTCACGGCCCATAACTTTAGCTCTCGAGGCACTCCACTACCAAGCATGCTCCTATCCTCTCATCGAGTAAATGTTGGGATCGCTATCGTGCCTTCTCAACCTAATCCCTCACGAACGGACCCTGCTCTCTCTCTTTCCTCCCAGGGAGCAACTCAGATATCTACAAGGCCCACTCTAACTGGAGTAAATCTGTCTGCGCACACAAGTATAGAGCCCCATGAAGATAAGCTCAACCCTCTTGAAATGGGGGCCATTATCGGGGGATCCGTCAGTGTCACGACAATAATCCTCATTGCAATTGCAGTATTTCTCGTGTTGCGGCGGCGGAGACGAAGACGATGCGCTATGGAACGAACAACTAGATTGAGCTCCGAAAAGAAGGGTAAACTTGGCAAATCATCTCGCATACCCCCCGCTGGCCCCGCCCGATCATCCAGGTATCCAACGAGGACAATAGACTCACACATTCACAGCGTCTCAACTCACTTTGAGCAGCACAATCTAACTCCCCATCCAACTTTCGCACCTTTTAACAGAATGAAAAGCCATACTGTTAGACACCTTGGAAAGTCGAGTCTACCTAGTCACTCAAGGCAACTCCGGGACGATGCATGGCATTCTATTCCGTCACCGAACATCGGGGAATCGGCCACTCGGAACTCCCACCGTCTAGCGCCAACGGGTTTTTCGGCCCCGTTCCTTGACCCGCCGCCTCGAAATTTAGAACCGGGAATTTCTTTGCGGCGAACTCCTGACTACGCCTTTCATCAAAATTCATCAAACACAGCCAGGCGATCTATGAACATTTCTTCGATGCTGGACACCAATGTCGGAATCCAAAATCTTATGCCTTGTCAACCCTCACCTGTACCGCTAAGTATCTGTTTCAGGCAGCCGGTAGAACGCGCCCCTGCTCTCCACTGGCGTAGGCCAGATGTCAGAGCCTCTTTCCCTCCTCAACGGAATGATTCAACGGCATCCCAAGTAGAGAGCAACTCTGCAAGCAGCGGCAGCGTTATCATTCTCCCCGGGAGGACGAGCGAAGCCTCCCCTGGCATCTTTCAAGCTTCAGCGTCCGATATTTCCTACTGGCCAAGTAATCGTTCTCCACAAAAGAGCGGACTCGATACTCGAAGAAGTGACCCTTTCGACCTCGAAAGGCCTGACTCCAGCTCTGCAGACGATGTTACCATTTTTGAACATGCGGACACTTGGAATCCACGGTTGTTGTTGCCCCGTTGCGTTCCCCACAACAATTGATTTCATAATGGATATTCGAGCACAGTCATTGCACCAATTGTTGAGCTTTTTCGAATGTATTATGGGAGGATTTGTATATTGAAATCCGTCACGGAAAATGCCCTCTCCATATCATATCAGTTACGGCCGGCCGGGAATGATGGGGCTGAGGATTCCATGTCGTAGAGTATACTGCGTGATGGATTGGGGAGCGTTTAATGTTTGTGTAAATATAATTAATCCGTTCTAGCGCAAAAGGAGAATGGAGAGGGAATAGTAATAGCGGCACAGGTTAATTCCATATACAATTGAATGTGATTTATGAAGATCGGGTTTTTAATTGGCGGTTCTTGGGGAATATTCCCCTAGTATAAAAGGATAGAGAGCAACAATGAATGCCTCACATTAATGATTTCATTGCTAGGCACAGACAAAGACCACGGGAAGAATACCGGCAAATAAAACCACGAGAAGATGTCGTTTTTTTTTTTTTGGGAGGGTATTATTGTATTCTTTTACATCATGTCGATCGTTGTGCTATTTTTCTTTTTCTGCTTGTTTCTCCTTTTGCCCATTCATTCTGCATGTGAGTGATTGCCGTCCAAATCCAATTTTGCCTTGCTTTCCTTTTCTTCTTCCTCTTCACTGGATTAGATCACGGATACACAAGATAGGGTCCAAAAGGTAGGAAGATGAGGGAAGATGAGGCCGAAGGCGGGAGGATTGTCATAATATTTTGCTTGCTAGTGTTGCAACAACAAAAAAAAAAAGTGAAAATAAAAAAGGAAATGACATAAAATTAACAAAGACCCATTTGTTGTTTTTTTGTTCTCTCACGCAATCATCTAACAAGGAAAATATAAACACCTCCCTAGTAGTGGGCCCATGAAAAAGAAAAACACAACAAGGCATTTACTCCTGTCCCTCATCAGTCTCTGCCACGAGAGCGTTTCTCTTGGCAATGATACGCTCTTGTCGTCGCTCGCGGGCAGCCCGGACCTTGGCACGTTTGGCATCCATCTCTTCCTTGATCGTACGCTCGCGGGCTTTCTCAGCCTTGGCCTTGTGGATCTATTGTGTTGCAAGGAATTGTTAGTTGTGAACCATTGCGCAGGGTCTGGCTTGTGGGTCGCTGGAAGTATAGATTATGACTGCACTTCATACTCCTTCGTTTTTCGTTGCTCGAAGGAAGAGCAACGGGGGTAGGTAAACAAATTTGTAAATAGGGTGAGGGAATGCTTACATGCTCAACCAGAGCACGCTTGTGCTTGAAGGTGTTACCCTTGCTCAACTGGTACAGCTCGTGGTAAAGGTGCTTGTCGATTTTGCCAGCAGCGCGATATTTGGCGAGCAGACGGCGGAGAATTCGGAGACGGCGCATCCACAGGACTTGGCTATAAAGTTGAAGAAAACATGACTGGTCAGCAACATAATCCAAACACATTTTAGAAAATAATCCCTCGTTTCATGTTCGCCAAAACTTCCACCCGATACACCAAAAAATAGTCCATTTGACTCTCGCGAAACGTCGAAATACATGAATTTTTCAACCGCAAATTTCATGCCCCAATCCCATGAAGCAAGAATTCGACATACCTTGGCATTCTCGCGTCCTTGGTACCCTTTCTCTTACCGAAACCCCGGTGTCGTCCGATTTTTCTGGCCTCTGCGAGCTCCCGGGCTCTGGAACGCGAGTGCATGGTCACGGGCTTGTGGATGATGAGGCCATCGCTCAAGAGCTTGCGGATGGTCTGGCGGGAGTTGGCGGTGGAGATCTCGTTGACTTCGTTGGGGTCAAGCCAGATCTTGCGTTGGCCGCAGCCGACCACGGAGGCCGCCAGGCGCTTCTGGGTGCGAAGGTTGACCCTGCCATTTTTCAAGAAACGATGGTTTTTTCTGTCAGTGAGAATTCTATTCGCTGGATTTGGGGGTTTGTGTGTATGCGCGCTGTAAGGAAGAGAGAGGCGAGCCCCGGGGTACAGATTCTTTTGCGTTCAAAATCTGAGAATGTAGGTTGAACGCTAGACGGCTAGAGGGCTGGGGAAATTCGAAATAGATGGTATAGGAATGGTCGCTGGTGATGCAGGAGGGACTTACATCTTGATGTCGGCTATTATCGATGGTCGGTCGTTGACGGATTGGATGTTCGAATTTCCACAATCAATATCGACGACGACGACAGGTTTGGGTTGGGGTTGGGGGAAAATGGGCGATTAGCTAAGCAGCGGCTGCTAAGCGAGAAAAAAGCCCACACTTAGGGCTTGCCTAAGCTAGACCGGATCGGGACAGCGCCTGGAGCCAGCGGAGACCAGATATCGACAAGCGCGGCGGCGAATTCTCTCTGGCCGTTGTTGTATTTCAGCGCTGTAAAACTCTAGATCGACGGGTTATTTTACATCCAGTCATATTATTGGTGTATAGATGTGATTGCAATGATGAATGTGGAAGCAGTGAAGGAGAAAGTCATGTGATGAGATTCATTATGGTATGCAATTATATCGCCAGGCCATTTTTTGTATATACGCAAAAGAGTTTACTACCTAGGACAAGCTCTTGTGTCCCAGGATCCGTCGTGAATGATAAATAAAACCCGTATGATCCGCCACTGCGTCACAATCAGCATCATTCCTCGCCTATCGACTCCTCCAAGTCGATTTTACCCACACTCCAAACTTCCTTTTCGTCTTCAAGCTCGTCGCTGGAAAGGCCCAAGCCTCCCTGGCCGCCTTCCGCTTCTCGCCTCGCTCGTGCTTGATTGGCAAGTCTTAGAGCAACGCGCTTGAAGTAATCTTGTAAGCTCCGTTTCGTGCCGGTGGGCAGTTCTGCTCCTGGGCCATTCATGTACTTTTCGAATACAGTACTTTCGGATTCAACCACTGAAAACAGCGCCAGGAATGCTGCCTCCGCTGCCAGTTTAACAGGGATCACAACGTCCCGCACACTGGCAAAGATGGGAGGCGCAAGGAGAGGGAGATGAGGACGAATGAGTTCCGGATGCAGACGGCTGACGGTTCGAACAATGACCAAAGCTATCCGGCGAGTGTCGGTGGGCCCGCCAGGTTTGATGGCGGGTGCGAGAGCTTCTATCAATGGTTTATCCGTTTCGAAGTTACGGGTTATGTCCTTTGATAGAAGATACTTGCCTGCTGCAAGCACGCTGTTGTCTGATATGAATGTCTGGATTGCAAATATTAGCTTCCAATTCTTCGACTAAAAAAGCTTGTGTACCACTTACGTCTTTATTTGAAACGCCATTGCATATGATGGATGCAGTCTCAGAAGCAAATTTTTCCTCGAGCAATGATGCAGATTCCACCAGAAGTGCATTGAGGTTAAGAACTGAGGAATGGGTTAGGTGAGGCGAGAGAGCACGGCTCCTAGAAATATATGGTTAGCTTCTAGAGGCGATAGAATTCAAATTTGTAAGGTTATGAAGGCATATTTACTTTATCAGTGGAGCGGCAGCAGTAGCTGGAAGAGTTTTGACAAGAGCGCCGAGAAGTCGAGCGTTTGTAATATTCATCGTATCTGCGGTGGGTCAGCACTGAGAACTTGATGGGAAGACCGGTTCTTGGAAACATACCATCTCGGTCATTGGACTCATCGTCAATAAGAGTAAGGATTGCTTGTCTAGATGCGTCGCTCATATTTTTACCCGCTTTGCTTACCACTTCATGCAATGCTCGAAGCATGGCATTTCTGACTCCCGAATCGGAGGTTTTGGAACCAGCGACAAGTTCTGGGCCATTATATTAACAAGTTATGTTACGCAGCGGACTAAGATACAAAGCTCACCTGCTATGAGTGGGTCGACTCGAGGCGTCAATGTGATCAATATGCCTAAGCCTTTTGCAGCTCTCTTCCGTAATACATCGCTCGAAGTATCTGCTAGGCCTCTGGCGAATGTCCGCTGTAGTTGTGGTAAGAAAGGCTTCACAAATAGAGGTATTTTCTCCAGAAGCTTGTTCAAAGCCAGGAAAACAGCGCCTAAAAGTCACATTGTTAGCATATACCCACAGACGGATCAGGTTGTCGAGATAACGTACATTTGATCTCTACAGATCGCTCCGAGACAACTCTGATCAATGGACCAGTTATTTGAGTGACATAGGGTCTTAATGCTTCTGCACTCGTCCGGTCAACGATATCGGCAATCGCAAGTGCAGATTGTACACGCTGATCCACATTTCCATTGAGAAGGCCTTGAAGGAAAATGGGGAATATCGATCCAATTCCCTTCGGCAAGCAAAATCCTGGAAGGTCAGATCCTGGAACACCGACTTGCCGCAGGACTTGACGCGTCGGAATGACCAAAACTTCCATCTCCTCTTTTCGTATGTGTGTAGTAAGCTGTGTTAGGGCTTCCCATGCCGCCTTTACCACATCCCTATCGTGGTCATCAAATGAGATGAGGAAAACACGAATTAAATCGGGATGGTAACGGGAAATATCGACGTCAGCATGAGAGAAGAATCTTCCTAAGCGAGTGGCTGCATTTGCTCGTTTGCGATGGTCCTCATGCTTCACTAACGTTAACATCACACTCATCGAAGCATTTAGTCCGTCATATTCATCAACAGACTCCAAAATAGTATCAAAAGCTTCTTCAATTTCCTTCTTGAGTTCATCATCGTTGGTATTGACGATAGTATCCATAAATGCATTTAATATTGCAGGCAACCTCCGAGTCATCGAAGAACTTGCTACTTCAGCCAATGATGCCAGAGCCTTTGCATTGAATCCGGAGATAGGTGAAGTCAGTAATGTTGGAATGAGGTTCGGGAGTATTATGTTGGCTCTCGTAGTTTCTGTCAACAATGTCAGGAGAGCAGATAGCGCTTGTTGTGCATCAGCCTCACTTCTGAGAAGGTGAAGCAAATCAGGTAGAACTTGGTCGACTACTCGCTTATCTAGTACTTGCTGCAGGGCATCGAACGCTTCGGCAGCAGCTTCTCGAACCGCCTCGTCATGATCCACCAGAGCAGTTCGCACAATAGATACCAGAATCTTTTCATAATCTTCAAGTGATTCGGCCGAGGCAGAAACGACGAGCTCTCGTAATGCAATGCAAATACCTTGCCTCGAGTCCACGTCCGTAGAAGCAACAAGGCCTGCCTCCAGAGATGGTAACAGTGTTGACAAGACCCCTTCTCCAGCTTTCTTGATTAGTTCGCCGAGTGCATTCCCGGCGATAACCTTCTGTTCCATATTGGGACTTGCAAGCCGGCGAATGATGAGCTGGGACAGGGTAGGTACAAGTTCTCTCAGGGTTCGTGGGGTTGCGACTAGTGCCTTCCAAACCGCAATTGCTGCACTTCTAACCAACCCAGACGTGTCGCAACGGCAAATGTATAGAGAAGAAAGAACCTTGTTCCGCTTCTCCTCTCCCAATACTTCAAGTAGGGACTGGCCGGCTTGAACAGCTTTGTCATCTTCCTCATCTTCCTCTCCCTTATTCTGAATGCCAGTGAGATTGAACAGTAGGTCGCCAACCAACTCGACTGAGCTCAGCCTAATGCGGTAGCTATCGTCAGCTAAGCCTCTCTCGAGTTCTGGCAGTAATAGGTCAATGGATTTCGTCGCGAAGTTTTTAACGAGTAACCGTCCAGCACGAAGAGAAGTCTCGCGGATTGTTTCAACATCATCTGCCAAGCCAGCAAGAATAGGGGGGATGATTTTGTTAAGATAAGAGGCAAAACTATTTCCAAAGCAGGCAGGAAGGAAAACGAAGAGTGACATAAACCCTTCTCTGACTGACGCCTTAGCACTGGATACATTTTGTAAGATAGTAGGCAGCGTTTCTTCGAGGCGAGAAGTACCCAATCCTGCAAGTACCTCGGATAGCGCCTGAGCGGAGCCCAACCGATCACCGGCTCCACTGTCGGATTTGAGCGTGGTCATTAGACTTGGTATTAGGTCAGGGAGGGCGTCTTCGCCGAGTTTTTCGATGAGAGAGCCAAGTGCTTTGGATGCCGTTGCACGAGTCGTGGGGACAGGGTCGACGATGGCAAGTTTCAAGCCAGCGACTAATATTGGCAAGTGCGATATAAGGTCTTTACGTTCTGTGAGATGGGCCAGACTGCCAATAATCTGAGCTGCTTTCTTTTTGGTAGCTGATCGGTCACCAAGGCCGCGTTCGAGGATCCGCACAACCAGGGCAAGGGATGGTGCATCCAAGTAATGGATGAACGACACCCTTATCAACGCGTCCAGGGCTTCATCGGTGTATTTCGTAGGGTCACTGAGCGCTTTCAAAAGAACACCAACCAGACTCTTCACCTCAGGATTACTGATCACTTCTCCAAACCGCTGAAGACTGCGGTTCGCGGAATTGCGAACCTCTTTGTGGCTGTCATTTAGGACAATCGTGAGAGGAGGAATGATGTCTGGGAGACTAATAGCGAGTTGCTGAGGGTCAAGGTACGCCATGGCTCCCAAAAGGTCGCACGCTCCCTTTTTGCTACGCCATTGCTGATCGTCAAGTCCGTCTAAGAGGGTGGGGAGAATTTGCTTGACACCATAAGAACTCAAATTTGAAAAGCATGTTTTAGCTGCATCTAAGCAAGCATTGCGAACGTCGATGCTGGGGTCGCCAAAACTGCCCAACAGCTGTGGAACAATTTGGATAACATATGGCTCGAAAATCATCCCAAGTATCAGCGAGAAGAGCTCGAAAGCCATAATAGCCCCTTGTCTTTGATTCGGGTCCTTCTTGTTCTCTAAAGCATCCGCGAGGTGGGCCATGATGCGATATTCTCGGAATGCTGATATACCCTTTCCGGCAACTATGCCAGCCAAACCATATGCTGCACCACGTCTTGCTGCATATTGCTTCGAATGCAGAAGTTGGTCAAGCATGTCCCGGATATACGTACCCGTTTTAGTGCTCGAGAGTCTGATGACGGGTGGAAGGCACTTAGCTACTGCGAATTGAACGGTTTCGGACGGGGTAGATAGCGCAGCAAGGAGCTTCCTGATTACTATATCAACCCGCTTGTCTCCCGACCTTAGATGGCGAGCTAGGGATCCGTATAAAACTATCACAGCCTCATTGAGCCAATCGGATTGCTCACTCGCTTTATCTGAGGTTTCCAATGTCTTTTCAAATAGCTGCATCAATTGCTCCACCTTTTCACCGCCTCTCAAAGTAATAACAGTGCTACCACTTTCAGCCATCTGGCGTCTCACGAAAGCACTCTTGTCTATCAGTGGGCCCTCATCGATCAAGAACCGAAGCAGGGTGACGATTTGGTCTTTTTGATAGCCCTTCGCCATTGCCCCAAAAGCCAGTGCAATCCCGCTGCGAGGCTCCCATTTATCTTGTCCGTCAAGTTTCTTGGGCATACCGTACGCATCTTTTTCAGGTGCTTTTGGTCTCACTTCTTCCCGGTATTTCGATTGTAGCTTTTCCAAAATACCAGTAAACACCGCTGGACTAACTTCACAAGCATGGGCAAGTGCTCGCGCTGCTGCTCCTCGAAGTTGTGAGTCCTTGCTATCGAGATATTTTATCAGCAGATTTGCCGAATTTTCATCAACATCTAGAGCATTCTGCTCCCAAATGGCTTCCGCCGTTTCTCTATTCTCTGCCACATGATCATGGCAACCCAACCAGATGTACTCGGAGAAGTCAAGGTCTGTAAGATCCATCTCCGACAAGATAGCCTGGAGAACCGAGGTACGAACTGATATCTCAGGGACTATCGATGCCTTAAGAATAACTTCAAGTTCTTCCTGTTCGATGGTCTGCGCTATACACCTACAAAGGTCAAATAAGGTGTCTCGAATAATTTTATAGTGTTGGGTATATATTTGCATAGAGGATATTAAACTTTGCAAGGTGCGAATGCGAGGGAGTCTATTGTCGGAGACTATAAAGCCTGTAAGCCAACTGATTCTTAACCAAAGGATGTCTATGAAACTTACATGAGTTTGTGTGAAAAGATAGGAACTCTAGAGCTAGGAGAACTTGCTCTCCCTTGCTGTCTTTAGACTCTTCAATTCCATCCCTCTCAAGTATTATGAAAATCAAGGGGAGGATATACGATAGGGTAGTAACATCAAAAGGTCGCTGCTCTGAGCCCAAGCGAAGGCGGTATAAAATTCTCGCCACAAGTTCTGTAGAGATTGGTCAGGTAAATGTCTAAAATCAACCGTTGGTGGAAACCTACCGCCTAGAGGCTCGTCTTCTAATGCGGGGTCTAAGTGGGTTCTCCCAAGTGCTCGCAGCGTAGCTATTCCGACAAAGGGACGCATTAACCCAAGTCTGGAGGAGATTCGATTTGAACACGCGACGTATGCCGATGCAACAGCATCTCCGACCAAGGCACCAGCCCCAGCTTTCGCAAGATCCGTAATGCACCCAACAGCTGGGTTTATCCAGGCCTCGACATCAGTTGGGGGACCCCGAGCAAGGCTTTCAACAATCCCGACACCTCTTTTGATTATTTCTTCCTCTGCTTGAACATCTTTTCGAATTTCAGCTTCTTTCGCTAGCTGAGCATTAACTTTGGCTTGTTCATCGGCAGTCAACTTCTTCTCTTGCTGGCCTCGTTTCTGAGCAACTTGGGCGCGCAGCTCTTCCTCCCATTTTAGAGTATCCGAATCCTTGCCCTTACTTATGACAGGTTTAGATCTCGTACTAAGAACATCCACAAACATTGTCCCTTCAGGGGTTCGAGCGATAGCAATGTCGGTTGGCTCGAATTTCAATACTCGCTTCGGATTCAAATCTTCATGGATCTGTTGAATAAGACGAGGAATAATGGTATCGGGGGCCACAAAAGCTAAATCAGCCGCAGCGTCCCACGCTGCAGCTCTTCCTTTAGCTATCTGGCTTCGAATTGGGTCCTAACAAAATAGAAGTTAAACACAATGACAGACACTCCCTGAGATAAATTTTTCAAGGCGACTTACATCAGTAGCTTTTAAGATTTGTGACATGCATTCTTCATATTTTTCACAGACCAATTCCCCAGGATCTATGCCAGTTTTCAAGATCACATCAATCCATTGTGTCCCCGGTATCAACTGTGGGCGGCAGATAACAAGTAATTCAACGAGCTGGGTTTTGAGGACTTCTTTGGATATGTTGTCGTCAGGGTTTTGTTCAGAGGGCGAAGGGTTGATGGCTTTGATTACAAGGTGAAGTTTTTCATTTCCGGTTCCCGCACTCAACGCAGCGGAGTCTTTATTTGCAGTATCCAAAGCGTGAAGCCAGCCCCAGACGGCAGTTATTACTGTCATGCCAACAAGGGCCGCATTTCCACAGTAGCATTGTTTGAGGGCATTCACTGCATGTTCTCGAACTTTCGGTGGTGTATTAGATGAGCAAATCACATAAATGAAAGCCTGTCCCCATGCGTCCCTCGTGGCTGGATCTCCAACGTGAAACACTTTCGATCTAGAAACGGTAGACAATGCACGTATTATCCATGAGAAGTCTTCGGTTGAAGTCAGTTTCGTGTAGATTTTAGGATTGAGAAGGAAAGACGGCCTAGGCGATATGGACAATGCTTGCTGGGCAATATTATCGTATGAGAGTAGTAGCTCCCTTTCGTTATCTTTTCTATTATCGAGTCTGCTTGATAAAGCAGTGAGAACGAAAGCTATTGTAATAGCCCCGCTCTGAACCGAAGGTAACGGATTAGCGGCTATGTCATCAGAAGTCTCCAGAAGCCTAGCAACAACTGGATGCAAAAAATCCATTGTAAGGTTAGAGCCAAACAGTTGCTCAACATCCATATCCCACAAAAGTTGCCCAATGTTGACCAACCATAATTTGCGGAAGGCGATTCGTTTTTCACCGCATCCTTTTGCTATGGCAGATAATATTTCCTTTCCAACTGGTGCTGCGACTCGAATGAGGTAGGCGAAATGACGGCAAAAGGCCTTAATCTCAGTCTCCAAAGCGATTTCACTGGCTTCGCGGGACAAGACTGCCGCCAGGCCTCCCAGTACCAGTTGCGATACATGGGTGGAAGGTGGAATAGCCGAGAGTACTTGGACTTGAAGGCCACGCTGCTCAGCGTTGGTAATTTTCTGGGTTTTGAGGGGCGCCACCACTTCTTCTACTACTTTCAACAGCCATTGTTCAGCCTTACATCTAGAAACTAGGCTTTCAAAAGCTTTGGCAGCACCATTTCTGATGATTGGATTTGTGGTCTTAATATTTGTAAGGAGCGGCTTGCAGAAACGAGTGAAGAAAACCTCCGCTATGTCGACTTCAAAGGGTATTGAGGACGCTAAAGAAGGTATAAGTCCGCCTAAAATTATTTCGGGGGCTCTAAGAATGGCTTTTTCCAGGAATGGCCAGACATTAGCCTGAAGGTCTTCAGCTGTAACGAACGATATAAAGAAATCGTGTAATCCTCCAACGATATGGGAGGGCAGAACTGTCCGCGATCCAATAATTTCTTTAGCATAGTATTGCAGTATGCCAGTCTTCAAATCCTCCAGGATCGGTTTTCTATTAGGAATCCGGTCGCTGACTCCAGCTACAATCCCTAGGAAAGGAGCATTTCTTGAACCCGAGACAGCATCACTCGTCAGAAGAGGAATTGCCCGCCGCAGGATCTCCTCGCCATTTCCCTCCGGAGAAATAACGGCTCGCAATGCTCGTCTAGTCACAATAACTGCCGAGTGCTTCACGCTTCCTTTGGTTTTAGCACGCAAGCAAATTTCAACGACCTGGGCATCTGCGGATAGAATCTCCAATATGCTCTGCGTGGAGTCTGGCGCCTCGCTTAGGAGTTGTAGCAGCAGCGAACACCACTCTGCTAAAACAAAAGCATTCGTCGCAGCTATTGTGGATTTGGAACATTCTTTCTTCAATTCCTGCATGAAATATTGTAGGTCGGGGTTTGCGGTTGGAATTCGAAACACGGAGCGGAGACATTTCTGCACGGCTTGACGAGAGGCGCGGTCAACGTAGAAAGGATACGTCCTGAATAAAAGCTTCACAATAGGTCGGAAGAGGTTCTGTGAGATTTGTGATCCTTCAAAAAGTCAGTCTGGATATCGTAGCATAAAGGGATAGATTGGGTGTTGTTACCAGACAGTTTCTCGTGTAGCTCATGGAGTCCATGACAGCGGCGAGCAGTCGAGCCCGAGAGCACCACTCTCTCCAAACTCTCCAGGGAGCCTTCGCTCACGTTGTTCCACTCAATTTCATCCATATCGCATGGCCCTCGCGCATGTCGGGGCTTTAGGCGTCTATATGGAAGTTGTTGCTCGCAATGTACGGATCTCCGGTCGTACGTTGTTTGTCAGTTTCGGAGAAAATACGGCGGCAGTTTATTTATTGTGGGGGAGGATGCGGCAAAGTCAGCAGTTTGATCACATTGCTCCAACATAAATATTTAGGATGATTTCCTTTACCCACCTCCTCCAACAACAAGAACAAGGACAAGAACAGCACGTCATTGCATATTCAGGTGTAGGTCACTCTGCTATATATGAGGACTTATTAGTTTTAATTTGTGTTTCCCTTGTTAATTTCCCTTTACTATTTCTGCAACATTCATATCCCACTGAGCTCTGATGTATAAATTCATGTCATAGAGAAAAGATTTTGTCACGTCATGGCCCCTAACAGGAAGAAGAAGAAACCTGCTTCAAATCCTGCCAGAGGGTTCACAACAGTCTCAGTACCATCAAAGCTAAAGGCGACTGAATCTTCAGCATCATTGTCATCGGCCAATGCGCCAACGCAGCCTCAGGCGGAGTTACAACCCCAAACTGAGTCGCCATCAACCGCATCCGTCGGAGTCCAACCGCAGCCTGAACTTCAGCAGCTATCACCAGATGAGCTCCAAAAGCACCTTGAGGATGCTGAGCTACAGCTACTGGTTGAAAAGTATGGCGCCAAGTGCAAGAGCGATTCCTCTCGCCAGGTACTCAAGCTGGAGACCGAGAAACGTATCTTGCGGACCCAGGCTTCACATCTAAATGTTACGGACTGGTTATCTCCTGAAATTCTCAATGAAATCATTGAAAAAGAGAAACTGGAGATGAAGAAGTCCAGTGAGCAAACTTCGAGACCCGAAATGGAGGAGGCCCAGATACATACAGAAGGAGAGGAACTCTCTATAAAACTTTGGACGCTTCGACAATCTCTAAAAGGGTTGGACTTTACGCAACAGGACATTGATGCAGCGTTAAAAGCCACTCTACAACTTTATTTCAATGATCCTACAGCTAGTAAGGACATTGTATGGGGCTTAGACCCGGCTTTAGAATGGCTTGGGATGAATTGCGACGAGAAGGATCTACCTGTCTACAACAAGCCAAGTTCCAAGTCCTCGAAAATCGCTACTGAAGATGCTACCTTTGAAAAGAGTGAGCTCATTTATTTCACTGTGTTTGCAACGCATATGCTAAACAGCCATAGGCAACACAGGCTCAACTCCGTCTACCACTGGCTATAACACTCCAAGTGATGCTCGCTCAAACCCACGGGAGACTCAAGCTAAATCAACCCTGAGCCTGCCCAGTCCTAGCTCTGATGAGTCTGATAGTGACCCAGACTCTCTTGTTCCCAAATATATTGAACTCCGAACGCAGCTCTACATGCAACAGCCAGATTTGTTTAACCAGACGAATAAGCGACCAAAAAAAGGAATTTCACCACTGACATTGGCTAATGACCAGGCTTCATCCAACATCGCCAAGCTCAATAAAAAACTCGCAAAAATCGAAAGCGACGTTTTATTCGATCGTGATCAGGCCGAGAATATATGGCAGATTAAACTCTCCGAGTTAAGGGAACATACTGCAAAATTCCTACAAAATGCAGTCGCTCTAGAACCTCAGCCCGAGACGCCGCCTATTGAGTTAAAAGACACCCAAGTTCAAGACGCCTCTGACATGTTGATAGAAACCGTTTTGTCTGATTCAAATGAAAATGATGATTTGCTAGGTGGTTTGTTTGCTACTGATTTGGAAGGCCCTTCGGCAACGGTCTCGAACACAGAGTCAAAGGACAACGCTGTAGTACGAAGTAGGGATTTTGGCAAGCCAACGGGGATGAACCCGCGACGAGTTCTCGAAGAAGGTTGCCGGGCAAGGTTTGAGAGTCACCTCTTCTCTACAGTTGTTCGCGGCTAACTTTTACCTTAAAAGGGACTCCGGGTGTAAAATATCTTACAAAGCCATTTCCTCTACACCCTTCTCCCACCGCAAAGAGATCGAAATTAGATGGTCAAAAGCACAAGATATCCCACCTCAGGTATCGCTGAGTGACATATCGTACAAAGGAGATTCACATTTGGTATACGCGGCAATGACTTCATTATCGACTCCCACCGCCTTAGAGGCTGAGTCGTATATTTCGATGGTGGCTCTTTTCGCAATATTTTCTCATTCTCAGAAAGAGAGTAAAATTTACATGAAGTTGCCTGCTGTGTGGCGAGAACTATGGGATGAATTTGTTCAGGTCAAGAGAGAGTATGATGACGAAGTTGATAAAGGAATTCTGAAAGACATTCAAAGGTTAGTCCAAGAACAAATGTCAACGCTGGAGGAAGATGTTGTTCTTTTGGAGAACTTCAGGAAACGGAACAGTGGAGTTAATTCCCCTGCTCCACGGGGAGATAACTGGTCAAAACAAACCACCAGGACGCATGAGCAGCTCCAAAATCTTTGGGTACAAAGATCTTCAACATCTGCTTTTACGTCCATGGAGTCTTCCAGAAAGACGTTGCCCATATGGCAGTTCAAGAACCAGATTTTAGACACTCTTGCAGCCAATCAAGCAATGATTATCTGCAGTGAAACAGGGAGCGGGAAAAGTACCCAAATACCTTCATTTATACTGGAGAGGGAGCTGTTATCAGGTCATGATTGCAAAATTTATGTCACAGAGCCGCGGCGTATTTCAGCAATGTCATTGGCTAAAAGAGTGAGCGAGGAGCTTGGAGAAGATAAAAATGCTGTAGGAACAGGTCGTTCCCTAGTTGGATATGCTATCAGATTGGAAAGTAAAATTTCCAGCTCAACACGACTAATATTTGCGTACGTATAACATGCAGCCATTTCCTAATATTCTTTTGCTAACAAATTCTCCAGCACAACAGGTGTTGTGGTTAGAATGTTAGAGCGGCCTAAGGATTTCCAGGATATTACACATCTAGTATTGGATGAGGTGCATGAGCGTACAATCGACAGTGATTTCCTTCTAATTATCCTCCGCAGGTTGATGCAGGAAAGGCCCGATCTAAAACTTGTGTTGATGTCAGCTACCGTTGACGCTGCACGATTTTCAAAGTATCTCCATGGTGCCCCTATCTTGGACATTCCCGGTCGGACATTTCCTGTCGAAGTTAAGTATCTAGAGGACGCAATCGAGGTTACAAAGCATCATCCAAACAGTGATGGACTTTCTGCACTCACAGATGACAGCGACGATCCGCTAGACGATGCACCTAAGAAGCCTATTGGAGACTTAGCATCTTCGTTGGGAGGATACAGCAGGCAAACCCGAGAAACTGTAATTGGATTTGATGAATACCGTCTCGACTATAAACTCATAGTCAGTCTCCTCTCGGCGATTGCAACCAAAAAGGAATTTAAGCAATATAGCAAAGCCATACTAGTTTTCATGCCGGGAATGGCAGAAATACGACGGCTCAATGACGAAATCCTATCCGAGCCGTTATTTAACAAAGGTGATTGGATTGTACACGCGCTACACTCTTCAATTGCTAGTGAGGATCAAGAAAAGGCTTTTCTTATCCCCCCTACAGGTGTGAGGAAGATTGTGATAGCGACAAATATCGCAGAAACAGGTGGGACAATTCTTCTCAGTTTATCGCTTCACTCTACTGATATTTACTAGGTATTACAATTCCCGATATTACGGCGGTTATCGATACGGGCAAGGAAAAGGTTATGCGGTGCGTCATAATCGTTATTTCTGACCGATCAATTGCCGCACGACTAACGGTGATATAGGTTCGATGAGAGGAGGCAGCTCTCCAGATTAGTTGAATCGTTCATAGCGCGCGCCAATGCAAAACAACGTCGGGGGCGTGCCGGCCGAGTGCAGAGCGGACTTTGTTTCCATCTGTTCACGAAATTTCGACATGACCAATTGGTTCGTTTCAATTATGCCCCTATCCCAACCCATAAAGTAAACCTCTCACATATTGACAATTACCAACAGCTTTCAGAACAACAAACCCCTGAAATTCTCCGGCTTTCATTACAAGATCTTGTCCTTCGGGTGAAAATATGTAATTTGGGAGAAGTTGAACAGACACTCTCGGAAGCCATCGACCCACCCTCACCCAAAAATATTCGCCGGGCTATCGAAGCTCTTAAAGAGGTCAAAGCATTGACAAATGCGGAAAATCTTACTCCGCTCGGCAGACAACTTGCAAAACTGCCCTTAGACGTTTTCCTAGGGAAGCTGATTATATACGGCGCATTTTTCAAATGCTTGGACAGTGCTGTTAGCATCGCCGCGATTCTTTCATCTAAATCTCCATTCATTACTGCCGTTGGCTCTAGCACACAAAGAGAACTTGCTAAACTAGCATTTAAACGAGGTATTACCCATTTTATCACTGATGTTCTATATTTCATGTATTAATCCTTGGGGCAGGAAACTCCGACCTTCTTACTGTTTACAATGCGTATTTAGCCTGGAAACGGCATAGAAGTACTCCAGGAATGAGCGAATATGCATTCTGCAGAAAAAATTATCTAAGCCCACAAACATTGTTAAATATCGAAGATGTGAAAATGCAGCTCTTGGTATCAATTGTTGACGCAGGATTGCTCAACCTTGACCGCGCAGAGCAAGAATCTCTTGCAAGGTTTGCACCATTTCCCCCCTGACGCTCTCAGCATTCCTTTATCTTCTCACCTCTGACATCAAATAAAACGCAGATCCCGCTTCACCGGCCGCCAACGCCAATTTTTTACTGTGCCCAAACGGGTAGACGTCAATAGCGAAAACGACATAATCGTAAACTCGGTCATTGCGTGGAGCTTTTATCCCAAACTACTTATCCGCGAGGGGAAAGGCTGGAGAAATGTTGCTAATAATCAAACTGTGTCTCTCCATCCTACATCAGTGAACAAGAGGCCAGAGTCAACGGTGAAATGGCTTTCATTTTATCACATTATGCAAGCTCGCAGTCGATACCTGAATGCCCACGAAACTAGCCCGGTGGAAGATTTTGCAGTTGCATTACTCTGTGGCGACGTCGAGTTCAAGGTAACTAGCCTGTCCTCTCTGCTTCCCAGCGGTGCATACTTCTTCCTTTCTGTGTTCTTCTTCGTAAATTTTTGCTAGCTCTTTACCACTCGGAGCCTTTACTAACACGCAAAACCAGTTATACGCCGGCATAATCTCCATAGATGGCTCCCGCATTCGATTCTCCGTGAAGGATTGGAAATCAATGCTCGCCCTCAAAGCACTCACCACTGGAATAAGAAATGTGCTGTCGTTCACCATCCGTAATCCGCGCAAAGAATTAACGGCTAGCCAACAAGGTTGGATTGATTTATGGCAGCAGGTGTTTTCAGAGGCAAGGGAAAGGGAGCTTCGAAGGAGTGGCTAGAAGTTAGAAAGAGTCAGTTTCGTTCGATTTACTTTTAGTTTTGCTTGTTGCTTTTTTTTTTCTTTTTCTTTTTTCTATTGAAGTACATACAAGGGAAACCCATCAAGGATGAGTCTTCTATGGAGCATATAACAAGTTGCGTGTGTTGGAGTTAGAGTATCACGCTTATTGGGTTATCTACATTTCCTCTCTTATTCAGATGGCGGTTAATTCTGGAGGGTTGGATATTTGTTTGGTCTATTATATTGCAGGTCATTTGGCTACAAATCTAGAACTGCCGCGGTTCTCATCCATTCTCTGCATAGATGCCATACAAGTGAGTATTTTCTAGACATCTATCATAACTATCTATTCCCATACAAAGTAACCAAAGTAATTTCCAATACTCATAAACATAATGAACATGTCTCTGAAATCAGCGGATTTCTTTGAAGCATGTAACATTGGGGTAAAATAGCCATCATACAATGACACATAACGGGCATGAAAAAAGTAAAAAATATGAACGCTGTAAAACCCCTTCCTACGGTTACGATTCTCGTTGAAACATACTCATAACGCTTCTCTGTTTATCCGGCGCCATGTGCACAGTTGCAAATCGAGCCTCCGGGAGTCGGCATCCGGCTTTGATGCTTTCCAGAACCCTAGATTCGAACAGGAATTAGTCAACCCCTTTAGAATCGAAACGCCTTTAACCATGAAGTTGTACTTGAAATGAAATTTAAACACTCCAGACGAATATGTGCGCTTTTGTGATATATTGGGACAGGGTTGGGGAATACAAACCATTCAACTCCAACAAACTTCACCCCCTTTCCGCCGACTCGTTGTATTTCACGCTGCAGTTTCGTCGCCGCAAGTCCCCCACCAGCACCAGCACCAGCACCAACACCAATGCCGTTTCGATTCTTATTTGGTCTACCGAGAATAACATGAGTGGCAGTGCGTCGAGCGAGGGCAAAAGTGACAGTTGCACCGTTTGAAACGAGGAGCTGTTTGAGTTTATGATCCGAGATGAGAGGATAAGTGGAGCCGTTGACATAAATGGTCAAATTTGCAAATATTCCCTTGGCTGCAGGTTTGGGGGGTGCTGGCCGTGAGGCTGTATGGGTGTTTGATTGAGTGGGCTTGGGAGGCGAACTGGAAATGACCGTTTCTAAATCCCTTGTAGCTGGCGTGCGAGTTTCGGCAGGCTCATCTCCCCTCTGTGAGTTATCACTAGTATACGATGTATTGCGAACTTGGTCTTGACAGACCGCGGGGCGATCCTTGTCCCTTTCGCTTTCCGGATCACCAAGAACGAATGCCCCATTTCCTTTGATAATCCTGCAATGGATCTCGTCCTTCACAGCGATTTGCTTCGTTTCGGCCCTTCCTCCTACATCTAGCCGCCTTTTCTTAACGCCACCCATAAAATTCCTAATGTCTCCAATCCGTTCTTCTCCCCGTCTGACGTCCTCATACTGCTCTGAAGATACCCATTCCCAATCGCCTTCCCTACTTCCACAACCGCCGCGACCTGTTTTATCACCAAATTGCTTTCCAAGTTTCTGAGACAATACCTGCTGCCATTCGGAGGTACTGCTATTGGAGCTTTCAGCTCGTTGATGCCCCGTCGATACAGAATTCCAAGGATCAAAAGTTACAAGAGCGGCGGTTGAAGGAGTCGTTAGGACATCACGGATTGAGGATGATAGTGGGCGCTTGTTGCGGGACATAGCCTCTTTTGCCTTTGCTTTGAGGTCTGGCAGTGCATATCACGGGGGGCGGAATAAATTTCCACGTTATTCCTGTGAAGTTCTGCTCTATCCGCAACAGTCAAGAGGTAAATATATAGGTAGGACTATCCCACGCTGATCGTTTGCCCATCCACAGAGGCAAAAAGGCTATCTCAGCCATTTTTGTGGCGATGTTATCATTTATCCAAAAGGAGTTTAGCTGATTGACGCTTCCCGCGATTAGGTGCAGGTCACGTGGATCGCGACATCTGCTTGAACTAGCGCTGATATTTATATCGAAGCCTCCATTCTCAACGACAAACCGGGGAGAAAATTTTTGAGACATCGGCACCATCGCCAAGCCGTTTGCGTATATGCGCGTTGTACCTGCTTTATGTTTTATATGACTGCAGAGTTTATACATTTCGGGGCCAGTGCCGTTCGATGCTGATATGACCCAGGTTACCTCGTTCTGAACCCTTGCACGCTGCAAGACATCTACCACTTCGACCAATTCACTGTCCAACAATTTCACATTGGGACATCTCTGATAGCTCATATTTGTTGTCCCTGTGTTCACTTGGTAAACAGACAAATATATCCGCTCAGTTATAGCCGGAGCCATGTTCGAGATTGAATGGAAGCCGGAACTATGGCTGTCGAATTATAGCCGATGCCACGTCGATTGAAGCTATTGCGGGCTCAGCACCTATGTTGGACCGAGTACAGTACTCATTACTGGATACAAACTACTCGGAGTTTCTTGCTCTGGCACATCGTTCCTCAAAAGTTTTTTCCCTGCGTCTCAGCATCCTAGCCCATGACACTAGCAGCAACTTAAACTAATTCATGTACTCAGGTACCAGTTGTACTCCTGTGGGTTGTTGATTATTGACACGAAGAAAGAGAATATCCAATCTATTGTACAAGTACATGTACATGTACATGTACACGATCGGTGATAGGCTGCTGTGCTCTTAACCTGATTAACTTCCGTTTTCGAGTACGAAGCAGTTAGGAAGGGTGCCGTCCTCGGGATACTGGCAGTGAACCGAATATGCTACTGCTAAAATAACAAGAACATTCACATATATCCAGAGTGCATATGATGATGAGCCTTTGTTGTTTATGAGAAGGATTTTCTACATGATCTATCGTCCGGCGATTTGCAACCCTTGCAACTCCAGATTAGCGATATGACCACTCTAGCATGCCCTTCTCGAGGAAAATGTAGATTACCGACCAACGGAATACTGTCCTTATCATCGAATCTTTGGTCGCTGAGTCTGCTCTCTTGCCAAATAACTTTTGATTTTTGGTTTTCCTGATTGTGTTTTCTCGTTTTGTGAAAATCGTCGGTCAAAATTTCCTCATCAGTGGTCTTGTTCCCATGGTATCATCTGGTACATGCATGCACCGTAAATCCATGCAGAAACCGACAGTCAATACATGAAGAACCGTGGAAAAAAATACCTTTGACCCGCCATAGAACACTTTAACAAGCACCTACTATCTCCCATTCGGAATTGATTCGCCCGCCCCAGGCAAGAAAATCAATAAACGGAACAATAATGCAGCACAGGTGGCGTTTTCTGTCCCAGAGAAACTGGGGAAAGGCCACCCTAATTCCTTTTCCTCCCTTCTTTATGGATGCTTCGCCCTTTATCTTCAATCAGAAGGACAGGCTACGTGGCACCTGTGAGATGAAGGCATTTTCCCCAGGCTACCAGTTAGCCGCGCTGTGTATGTGGCTCCAATGGAAGAGCCAACCGGCAAAAAGAACTGTGACCAGACACTGTTTCCATGTGGTAGGGGTGGGGAATGGGCTCATGGTTTGATGGGAAGTACATGTACGACATGAACCTGTTGTCTCCCGTTACCTTGACGAGCAACCCACCCTAGTCGGGCAGGAGAATGGCTTTTTCAATCTCGATCTATGATCGACCAACATAGACAATGATTCGGCCGTGGGATAAGGCTATTTCTAGCCTGGGGATGCACGATACACCTCGGTAAAAGAAAAAAAAGAAAATACTATATCCCAAGCCTAGTTCTTTTTTTAGTTCCCTAGCTAAGGTTATCCAGGTCAAGAAACACTCGCGCGTTCTTGTAACCCAAGGATTTTGTCAGGGTACCATGGTTCTGCCGGTTTCTCAAAATCGGATCCAGGTCACCAATACCCTGGAGCTAATTCCAGAGACATATCTTGTCTCTTTGCCCGTGTGTAACCCATTGTTGCGCTGATTGCTATCCCTCGTACCTCTTTAACAGCCATATGGCTGACGAAGAGCGTCGTAATCGCTGCTCTAAATGGTTTAACTTGCATCGTAGACTTTGCTTTGATACCGACTTTTTTTTCTTTAAGGTTTATGGAAATGTAGGTTCAAACAAGAATTAAACAAAGGCAATGGGACGGCATAGGGTTGTATCATTGCTATTTGCAACTGTTTACGGACTTTACGCACTATAGAGAATATATGATGGACAACAATAAATCCATATTATACATTCGTGTGACAAGGGATACAGATCCAGCATGCCAACGTGGGCAGTGTACAGCACGTATACTCTTCTATAGTATAATGATAGCGCTTAAAGAAAATATGCTCTGTTTTTGAATGATTATAGAGTTACCCCCTACCAAGCGACCAAACACTTGGCCTACTTTGAATAACACCTCAATGAGAAACAAATGCAAAAATGACACTCTGCAGTAAAACGTACACCCTTTAAATCGAATAGTTGACGGGCTCGAAGGAAAGAGGTGTTTGGAGGGTACCCAAGCCATCCCATCCCATATCATCAGTATTAAACGGGCCAAAATAAAAGGTTCATTTCATGCATATAATCATGCAGCACTTTTCTCTCAAATGCTGCGCGCGTCACGCAACGCCACGAGGAAAAGTCTCTGCTGAACAAATTAGCCCATCAGGGTCTAAAGTGTCCGTGTTCGAAATGCTGTAGATGGTGTGCATGTGTGTGTGTGTGTGTTTGTGTGTGTATACATACATGCGTGCTCAGGAAGCTGGTATACACCCTTTTCAAGTATTAGACGCGCTTGGTTGTTGACAAGAGAATAGAGAGTGGTGACCTCCCACGGGTTCGGTACTTGCACAAGTACACCGAGAGAAAGCTGGATATAGGCAGTATCAAGTTTTCATCTCCCATGAAATTTGTTCTCAATCACTTATCCAAATACATGTCTGTGGCCAGAAACAGAACAGGAACAGGTATGAAGAAAAGTGTACCACAAAGGCTACAGGTTGCCAGGGGGCAGCTGAGACAACCACAGAGTATATCAAAACTAAGAATACTATGCCACACTCAATACCTCCCACAGCCGAGGGTAAATAGTAGACAGCATACTAGCTTGCTCCGGGCAAGTGTGGACGTGCTCGGAAACATGCGTTGATAGGGGGTTGGGGTGGGAGGAGTAACATAGAATGCAACCAGGCGTTTGGCAGATATTTCTTCTGCACCCTAGCCTCAGGCGTACAAAAAACAGCAACATCAAAAACAAAACTTTATTCGAAAGTTCGCGTTAGCACCCGTAGATCGTACCACGTACGAACACCTTGTTTATGATGGACTGAGCAGTGAGCACCCATTTTCGTGGATTTCAAGGTTGTTGTTCCTGGCGGTCAAAAAAGTCACACGACACGCGACACGCCCTTATGCCTCTGAACTCTCTGTGTAACTCAACCACAACAAGTGTATATCTACCCATGCCCTGTAGGTCGTCCGTATAGGGTATTACTGGCGCTGCTGCGCAGCCTTGGGTCCCTTTTCTTCGACAAAAGCCGAGATGAATGCAACGATTCAGCATCAGGCTCCGGCCAGGCTGAGGGGCCAGGTCGGCCAACCATGGGATGCTGTTAAAACCGACACTTCTTTATTATTATTATTTATTGTAGTAGAGTGGATCGCACGAAGGTACCCCGTAATAAGCCCTGAGGGATGTGTTCCTGAAATCTCACAAAAATGTCGATGGAAGATAAGCCCATCAGCAAGCCCACATCCTCACAGAAGAAGTGGGTGGAGCCACTTGGCATGGAGCAGGGGTCTTTGATTCCCAGGGAGGACAGGATGTTCCAAAACTCAAGCCAAAGCCGAGCGGACATTCTTGCCTTGTGATGTAACTCTTGCGCAGTACCAGCGGACATCTGCCAGCTCCAAAATATGCTAGACACAATCTCATCACGTATTTCAGTCTCACAAGGGAGAGGTTTTTGAAGTGCTTTAAAAAATGTTCCGGAAATGCCAGTGAAAAATCGAAAAAGCAAAATTGGAAAACCCTTATTGCTGCAATAATATTAATTATTATTAGGATTCGAATCTCACGGGTGTGAGTGAGCCTGGGTTGGCGGGTCTGGCTGAGGCGGAAAGCTAGGCTGGAGATGGTTTGGTGTTGCTGATAGCTCTAAGAAAGGATCCGTGGCGTGGATCCGTCCTGTCGCTTTGTCGCATACTCGCATATGCATGAACGGGTCGATGCAGCTGAAACGGGGCAGGCCATCCACAAAAGAGCTCAGATTTTGCTGGTTCTTCAAGTCTTGGGCCAGTTCAGAAGGGGCTAAAAATCTGTACCACGTCGGGAAGCAAGGGCAGTGGGATGGGCTGGTGGTGGGGTCGCTAGGGTGCGCCAGGATCTTGGACTGGGGGGGAGGGGGGCGAGGTAGTAGAAGCTCAGATAGGCCCTACCAGCCAAAATAAAAAATAATCACGCAGCTCTTGCAAATCCCAGAGTTGTTGGCAGTCAGCAACTGTAGGTTGGGGAGGGTATACTATGTATATTAGCCCAGCCCCAAAGGAGTTAACAAATATCCAAAATTGGCGGCGGTGTTTCGTTCCCTGACCGATGTCGATTTGCTCAAGGCCAGGATGGCTTTGACCATTTTCGAATCCGAGCAGGCAAGTCGATCGCCCACACTGGAGGACGAGAAATAATAACGAGTAAAAATCTGGGGTGGTTAATTTGCTCCGTTGGGTTACGTTGAATAGTTGATGAGCAGCGCAAGATATTTTGCTATCCCATGATGGACGGCGATTGTCACTGCTGTAATATATTGAGTCTGTGACCGCAATCAGTGTCAGTCAGCCTCACGGTAGAACTAAAGTTTGAGCAGTCAACGAAGGGGGAGACTTCAGCTTCTTCACATCAGATGATGGGCCATGCTGAAAACCCAAAGCCACAAAAATGCCCTTGCAAATCGCACGAAACAAAATTTGCCAGATTCAGATGGGAAATACAAGACGGCACTTCAAAAACCAGTTGGTGGAGTCTGGCAACCGAGGGTGTTAGATCGCTGTCGTCAATAATCCAAGCTAAGGAGATCCCTGGCAGCGTTCCCTACCAACGTACCAAGTGACGCATGGTGGGCGGCTTTCAAGGATAGTCTGATGGTCAGCGTGTCACATACGTGGTCGCTGCCACCGCCAGTCAATCAGGACCAGGTGCTGCGATTGACAAGCCCTGCTTCCGGACTATCCCCATTCAGTGGCCTGTTCGCTGGCGATCAACGAAGCCAAAAATTATCCACCGCCCCTCTGCTCTTTTGTTCTTGACCTGTTGCTCCCATGATTGGAGGCAGCGTTATCTTCGCTTTCAAAGCCTGCCCTTTCATCCGGCCCGTCCACCCATGAACCGCCGATTCCCTCACTGACTTCACATTTTGTTGCTGTGATTCGTTGTCGGCTTGCAATTCTGCCCCAGCCGCCAAATGGTGCGGCTCCAGGCTGTCTAGACCCTCTTTAGTGTGCTGTTCTGGTTATTCCCCCTGCCCAATTATTGGCGTGTCTGTTCCCTTTCGACTGCGTGTGCGGGATATCAAAAGTGACAGCCATTGGAACTTGTCTTCATGAGAATGAATTTCGCACCTTTTGCTCGTCTTTCAGAATCCTTAGGTCTTTTACTTTTAATCGAGTTCCTTTCTTCGCTGGGCCAATATTACATTGTGCGAAACATTCCAGCCAAGCCAAACGCCCAATCCAGCAACGGCAAATCATTGTTTGTAATACGATCGGACTGGACGTTTTGAACCCTGATCCCTGTCTCAGAGGAAGCTCTCATTCATTATTGACTTCACGGCGTGCTTCTCTCGCTGATTTCAAGACTCGGGATTTGCTCTGGCGATCAGGATGAAGACCAGCGTCAATTTCCCCCGCTAAAGTCCGCCGGCTATCTGGCGAATACTGCAGTCAACGAGACACAACAACAAGCCTGCCTGCGTGTTCGCGAGGTGGAGTCTTTGTCCCTCGAGCAAGGGAGCCCGGGAAGCCACGGGTTCCGCCCCTGCGAATCTCACGATCAGTATTTCGAATCGTGATGGGTCAGCGTTCGAATGATGTTTACCGTTCAATGCTACGATAAGGCTTTAGCTTCCTTCTTCGAGGATGGGAATCAATTACTCCGTACAGATTACTTTGAGTGTGGATGTGCGAACATATCGTCGCCAACTGTCACTAATACAGGAAAACAGACACTAGTAAAGTAACAGTGTACTTTTAGCAAACTGTATACCAAGCGTATTTTTCGTTATTTTGGTACCGTACATTGTGTATATCTCCACCCTCATACAACTTACAATGGCAACGAAGTCCACATCCCATACATTCAGTGGATTATCCTGGGGTTTATTACCACTGCGCATCACAGGGTGTGGTGCCTCCCGTTGGTGTGCGGCAGAGTGGCCACTATCTCTTGTCGAGAGGATCATCAATCACCTCCTCTTTGGACGTCGAGGATTAACCGATGAGGTACGCTGGGAGCTGACAGTTGCTGACAGGTCGAGAAAAATAAACCCGTATTGAATGCAAAACCTGGAAGCGTCAGGTCAGTCAGAATACAAGGCCCTTCAATTTCCGTGCCTTTTACGTTTGTTTCTCAGCATCTTGCATATGGAGGGGGTAGTCAGCAGGGTTGACATGATGACCGAAGCGAGCTTCCTTATTCCCATGAGGTATTGACAGGGACTCTCATCGCAAACAAACAGCAGATTCTGTCTCCATTGCAACAATTGCCATACCAGATAAATTAATAACCCGATAAATTATCAATTGCATTATTTTGGTCTTCCATAAGTTCCCCTCTCCGTGTCAGCTCCGTTAGCCCCCCATCATTGACATGCTTTCCAGAAATGTACTGTATCGTCCCAAGGGAATTGGATATTGACTAGAATGCTGCCGAGGCTGGGCATAAAAGGCGCTTGCAAAACATACCGAAACCGACTATGGTCTTTGACCACACGGGAGGCGGCAAACATCTGCAGTCGATCGCTCGTATCCCGCGAGAATTGTGTTTGGCAGTTGGCAGATTATCTCCTTCCCACACGCAAAAAAACTCGTACAGATTGCAATCATTTCCCATTCTGACAAGCCCACCGGCCACAGCTAACTTTATATGTTTCTTTTAAAAACCTCCGGCTTCCAGCTGACGTCAAATCTTGAGACTTCCCCGAGGTGCCAAACTAAATCGGATGTGCATACGGCGGATTTAAATTCGAGGGCGCTGGAAGACCCCACAGTATCTGCGTATGCATGCGCAAAATGCGGCCATCAGCTTGAGCCTGAAGAACCCCACCACGCATCCTGCCCACATACCCGAAGAAGCGTTGCAGTCAAAGCCACCACCAAAACTATGCAATGTGAGGTTAATTCTGCTCTTGCAGCTGACAGCTCGTTACGGCGGGATCTTTTCCAGCTTCCCCTTGCAGTAACGAGGTTCTTAGTCGCTTCCCCGACGATGTCACCAACAGGGAACGAAACGGAGCCACCCATCTGCAATGTACCGAACAACCGATAAGTACAGACACGGTAATTAACCCCCCCCCGGGGCCGGTGCTCACTTATGCGCTTCTGGATGAATTTCGCGTGTATCTCCTACGATTTATAAAATTATTGTTCTGGTAGTAAACAACGTAAGAACAGGCGTTTATCTTTCACACAACCCAGCCAGACGGATGAGGCCAGTGTGGTACAATACACAAAAAGTATTTGATTGTATATGTGCTGCGCGTGGGGTATATGACGTCGATCTTGCTTTTCTTACTCCGCACACAAACGAGGGAGATGCAGCAATATCCCTCATAAAACGTGGATGATTGCTATATCTGTCACAACCTATAGTTATGAAGTATGAAGTAGAATGCCCATCATCGACATTTACGTTGCATTAACATTGCCTACAGATCTCATGGCCTACCCCGCTGATATCGTCCTCTTCGCGCGGTATCGGAAGCATGCAGGGAATATTAATGGATCTATCCATGTTTCCTATCATTGTGATATATATATATATATGTATATGTATATATCAGCCTTATTAAAGTTTTCTATCTGAAATGCAACTCATTCGGTCTCTGTTTCCATTTCCCCAGAAGGCAGTGCGGTTTATTCAAGTTTTTTGGCTATATATGTATCGAAAGTCCTTTGTTGACATAGCGACTATTCTACTATAGATATACATATAAGTAGATATTCGCCATACTGATATAATTGTTTATTAGTTAATGAAAGTACTGCTAAAGGGGGAAACAAAAAGGAAACATTTTATGATTCAGTTTCTTGATTATTTCTCATATAACCTCAACCTGGCCTTGAAAAATTGTACTCGTATTATGATACTTTTTCACACAGATACGCAGAAGCATGATTTTATCTATCTGAAGGCAGTTCATTTCTCCCTTCTCCAGCTATCATATACGGATGATAGTACATTTAAAAAATCGAGCAAAAATCAAGATATTTTTACCCCTGCCACGGCTCCATGTGCGCTCTTTGGGGCAAGAAATGAGAGGTACTATACTATATTTCAGAACAGAACAATGGAAGACTATAGCAACCTTATTAACTCATGACGAGGAAAGATGTTGTGACTCCCTCTCATGTGTATTTTCTAGTCTCAATTGAAATATCACTCAAGTACTTTTTTCAAAAAAAAAAATAAAATAAAATGTGAGACACGCTCAGGCAACTGCGAACAAAGAAAATGGGCTGTCTGTCTGCCAGTGTCTGGTTGATGATCCTGGGAATTAGGGTTAGGGCACAAGCCCCTCAACTTGGTTTTTCTGGTAACCTCTGAACCTCTGTTCCAAAGTTGTAGGCTCAAGAACAAAAAAAAAAAAAAAAAAAAAAAACCCCAAAGAACCAAACCAAAACCAGTGGAGAAAAAAAGCCAAAAAACACAAAAAAAAAAAAAAACAGAAAAAAGAAAAAAAAAAAAAAAACGGAGAAAAACACCATGTTTAAAACCAAAAAAGTTATATTTAGTTAAAAAAAAAAAAAAAAGGCAGCACAAATCTACGACAACGCAAACGTCGACGCAGCAGCCACCTCCTCCTTCAACATAGCCTCAACCTCCTTCCCGTCAAGCGTCGGCTTGAATTCAAAGGAATCGTCCAAAATCTTAATATGCGCCGAGCTACCCGCAGCATTAAACACGACAGCGAGTTTCACGGTCTTTCCAACAGGTCTTTCGAAGTAATGGCTGTCGCCGCCGGAGATGTTGCCGTGCAGGGTCGACTTGGCGCGCATGTTACCTGCGTCGAGAACCTCGAAGACGTCTAACTCGCCGCAGCCGGTTAGCCAGCAAGAGCACTCGGGTTTGCCGTATTGAAGGGTACGGGGGATGGCGGCGTTGAGGATCCAGGCGGCGGGCATGTCTTCGTTCCAGCCGGTTTTGCCGGTGAGGGGCATGTCGAATTCGGCAAGGAAGATTTTGTTGTCGCCGTCGAAGCCATCTGGGAGGGGTTTTTATTTATGTTAGTTAGGAACACATTATTTGGGGTTAAGGGGTTTATAAATTTCGAGAGAACTTACGGTAGGCAACAGTGCCGGGACGGACAGTGCCGCAGTCACCGTTGCACGGTTTGTCCGTCATGATGATGATTTCCTCGTTGTCTGGGATCATCTTGTTGTTAAGGACCGTAGGGCTAGCGGAACCCTTGCAGCCGTCCTCGGAAGCATAAGAGAGAGAGTTCCCAAGAGCGCTGCGAAAATCAGTCAGTACCAACCAGAAATAACTAAGGGGACAAATATAACCACACCACTAAGTGGGATTAAACTAGACAATGAACATACTAATCAAAGACACCAGATCCGTCACCACCGCGATGGTTCAAGAACGTAAGTCCATCGGCCTCACCGGCTTCAGCATTGTAATAACCCTGTCGCCCCCAGTTACCAGCACCTGGGTTGACGATCGGCGCGGGCTTCTTGGTCGGGTACTTATTTCCTCCAGCTGGTGGTGAAGCAGGAGCCTGGGTTGGGACAGAAGGGGCGGCCCCACCAGCATACTGGTTGACCCAGGAGACTACCTGACCGTCGATGGTGGCAGTTACCATGTCACCAACGGCACGCTTCTCGTTGGCCCGCTTGTGTAGGTGCTGGTGACCCTGGTGGCGTCGCTCGTGGATGCTAGGTTTCACTTCACGCTTGTAGCGGCCTTCTGGTGGAGTATCGGAACCGGGGCTATAAAAAGCAAATTGCTTCAAGTTGACTGGGCCACGGAAGTGCCAGGAGATCTGTTTTTTTTTTTTTTTTCGTGAAGGTTAGTTGTGTTTTTGAATAATATATATATCTATTTATTTGTGTGTGTGTGTGTGNNAAAAAAAAAAAAAGGAAGCAAAAAAAACTAGGGCAGGAATTGGCACGAACACATGTTCGTCCCCTTTGAAATAATCCATTAATGCAAGCCATTTTCTTTTGCTTCTTCATTCCTCTCTCGGTCTCGGTCTCGGTCCAGGTCCAGCCCCTCCCGCTGTGCTTTTTCCTAAAACTGTATACGAGCGAAATAGAAACCCAATGCAACCGCAACAGCAACGCAACGCCTCTTCTGCACCGTCTTGAAAATGGACACAGGGCGCGCTGAGGGTTGTGTGTGTGTGTGTGTTTGTGTGTGTGTGTGCGTGTGTTCCGTCCCATTTCCCTTTCTCCCGGATTTTGAAAAGCAGTCATACCTCCTCATTCAATGGCGCGAGCGGTCCACTATATTCCTTTGGCCTGGATGAGCAAACGCCACCATCCATGCTGACGACATCATTGTACGTGCCCGAGGAACCGAAGTTAGTATAGGTGATGGCCTTGACAGCAGTGCAGTACCAGTTCCCACCGAGCTCTTTGGCGGTGCCGGGGGCACATGCGTTGGCGGAGACGGTGGAAACAGAGGCAGCCAGTACGGCGCCGACGGCTAACGTGGTGCGCATAATTTATTTATAAATATGTGCGGTTCCTGTTCCAGTTGTCTCAAGGAAACGTGATGCGGGGTGTTTGTACAAGTTTTATACACTGAATGATTTTATTATTAGCTCTCAGTGTCTGTATCTCTTGCTTGGTAAGAAAAGGGCATCCATGGGTTGGAGGGTGGGACAGGTAGAGAATGGAGATTGGACCTTTTTCATAGTAGAGTACGACACAATTATTTGTATTAGAGGAACTGAACAGAATGAGAAACATCATATTTGTGTATCAGGGGAGGGAGGGGTGGGTGTTGTAGGTATTTGAATATAGTTGTGGTGGATCGTTGTGTATGAAATATGGTGAATTGTCCGGGGAAGGGGTAAAAAATAGTTGGGTTGTGATACGTTGGATAAGCGCCCTCGTATGCACAGGGTAAATGGAACATGGGTTGGGATTCGCCCACGCTATCAACGGGAACCCAGCCGAAATAATTGGCAAGCAGGGAAAAGAAGTGACAGGAGGAGTAACACACAAGTTAAGGCCGTTATAGAAAGACCAAAAGAGCATTGATTGTTGATGGCAAGTAGATTGTGAGTGAAAATAGAAATTGTGAATATGTACTATTGTGTCTAGATGTCGCACATACCTTTTTGCTACCTTTGTTATTGTAGATCTGTTCGAGAATGAGAAAGAAACCAGGTCAAATCAAGCCAATCTCGATTCCGAAAAAAATATTTAAAAAATAAATCAAAAACAATAAAGAGCGGCTGGTGTTGAATCCGTGAGGAAAACAACGACCTAAAATGAGCGACAAAGAATGAGAGAGGGGATTTGGTAGGACAGGCCGGAAAACAGAGAGAGAGAAGAGAGGAAGAGAGGGAGATCGAAGCCGCGCGGGCTGAGGGTCCACGCCGGGTTTTATTCAGGAACTTCAGGAGGGAATTGACTCTGGCAGGACGCAGGGCCAAGCAAGGGGAAGAGGGGAATAGCGGCTTGCATGTCCCCCCTTTCCCACCCGTTCACCCCATCCCCACTCGAGCTGGACACTCTGTTAGTACGGGATGGGGGGATACAAGCGCATCTCCGATCGGGAGCGGATGGGGATAGTGGCCACGACCACGAGCCGCGAAACTTCGCCTCCAGCAGGGGGTTAACACACTCAACTAGAAGGCAGCTAACATCCCACAAGCCAGACTAGAGAGCGTTCCACGACAATTGCGCAGGGCCGAGACTCGTCCCAGAGACCATCCTAACCTTATTTCCAACCGATTTTCCTTCATCAGATCCTCCTCGAGTTCTCTGCCGTTTCCTTGCTGCGTTCCGCGAGCCCAGGGCACAAAAGTGCCTTTTAATCTTATGGAGCCTTCTATGTTATGGGGCCTTGGGTCGGGTCTGATTCGGGGTTGCTGGTTTGGGGTTGAACTCATTCCGGCTGCTTTTTTCCCGGCTTTGGGGGAGAGGTTCGCTCAGGAATACTTTCGTGGAACTCGACGGCCGGGAGCGGGACGTACCACGGAGAAGAAGGCACCGGCGATCCACCGGCAGCCCAAAACAACAAAAGGCGGTGCCCGGCTTGTGGGACTTGGTAGCTTGGACTGTGCCTGTACCTGTTACTCCTGGGAATGAGGGAGTGGTGCGGTGAGAGCCCTATGGGATCCATGACAGTTTTGCCGCCCATTTCTTCTGTTCCATATTGATATCTATCGATAACGGCTGCCAGCTCGCATGGTATGTTTCATGTGCGGCTGAGAGAAATGTTCTCCCCTTATCTGCTTGGTGGGGATTTCCTGTTTCTATTTCTGATTTTCTTGTTCCCAAGCGCGGATTATCTCGTATGTTGTTGCTGGTTGAAACGTACCATACGCCTGCATGCCGCGGCTATCGTTTCTTACTTTCCCTTCACATAATACTGTCCATTCAAGGCGTCCATGCTTAAGAGGCGGGCCATTGAGCAGTCGAACTGTAAATTGAAGGTCTGACTGATAGTGAGGAAATTTGGGCCTTTCTTCCTGCGCTTTTGCTATTATTCGTAGGATACATCCCGTATTCATAGGTTGGATGTGCGGGACGACTTGTTTTCAAACCAGCAAACCAGCAAACCAGTATCACCAGCTTTGTGAGTGTCAACGGGCGAAACCTTGATACCCTTTGCCAGGAACAGCAAAGTCACCACGCGCGCTAGAGTGTTGGTTTTCACTTCAACTGGCTAGTGGATGTTTTGAACCCCCGATAGCCTCGCCAAATCAGCGCCAGGAATCCAGGATGCTCAGCCCCTTGCATGATGCGTTGCATGCTGGCCTTGAACTTTACAGCGTATCCAATTAACCGGCCGATCGTCATCACAAAACACATCCACATGTCGAAAGAGACCAGCACCAGTCCATGTGGGCGCCTCATGCGTTACCACTTGGGATTCTTCCGTTGTTTGTTCGATATAGTTACGTGTAGGCGGGACGAAACGCTTATCAGAAAGGAGCGACCGCATGCATGGCCTCCGCGCCTATCTCGGGCATGAGGCTTAATTGGTTGACCGGAGTAGGTAAAGCCAGTAACCCGTAGCCAATATTGTGGTCATTGTGCATTCGCTTAGGCAGGGGGTTGTTGATGTCGCATCTACTGCGTACATAGTATCAGACAACAGATGTTGCAAGGTTAAACTTGCCAGGATAGATCAAGATGTTTTGGCCAACCCAAGCCGTTGCTGGCTGAAGTTACCTCGAGGTATCCGTGGATGCCTTGGTCCGATAGATAGTTTAAGGGCTCTCTCTCTGTTCCTGGATTGTTTCCTGATATTTTTGCTTTTCTCCCGTATCATGTCCTAGAAATATGAACATGTTGCCCAAAAAAAAAAAAATTCTCTATACACAACACACATTTTCTTCCAATCCTGCCATAACCTGATCTTCACTTCTGTTTCACCTGCTATCACTGTATAAAATTGGTTGCTTTCTCCCTGTGTGCCGGTTCCCTTGGGGCAATGTGGCAACCCCACTGCTCTGTATAATAGGTTCATGAGAGCAACATTATTTCAATATTGTACTAAGAGATATGTGAATGTGTATTATTCTGGAGTCATTGTTGAGTTCTATAAAGAGTCACCCTGATTTTTATACATGTACAACATGCAGATACAGTAATGCTTTAATTCTCTATTTGATTAATTCTCTGTGATGATCAGGACAACTCCATGTTGTCAATCTTATAATTATGTCTATATTTACTGGTATGCACTGAAAACTGCAGAACTTGTACACCATACATACAATACAGAAAATTTAGACTATGGCTGCATGACTGAATTGAACTGTTTGTATGTGATTAAACCCAAGAGTTTCTCAATCATCTATCGTAGAAGTGTCTAGTCATCAATATATATAGCTACCTATTCACCAGTAAAAGCTGAATAATTATTATTGAGTAGCACTTTTCTATCAATAGTCATTCTATCTTGGATTCAATCTATCTGTTGCCCCTCTTTCACTGGAGTGGGATCAATCTGCTTTGAATAGTTTATTATTATGTTTCATTAGTATTATACTGTACATACATCCATATCCAATCTAGATGTGGCCAACCCAGCAAACTTCTAAAGTAACTGCTAAACAAGTCTAAAAATCAAAGTAAATAGACCCTGTTGATTCGGCTGCGCTATGGTATCATGTGAAACTATTTGTGTCCGCTGATAGATAAGAAATGCCCTCCCCCCATTTCCTTCATAACATAAAAGTGTAGATGCTATTGCAGATCCCAGCGTGGCCCCCCGTAAAATTTTCTTGAAGAAATGGGTTCTCTGTGGTTATTTCCTCGGATCATACTGCGTCTTCTCCTCCCGTCGCCAATTCTAGCCGCCAATATTGCAACCATTGAAGTTGGCAGGTGTAACAGAAACGCTAGCGTCGTGGCGTTGGATGTCTTCTTTTCAGAATGGTGGGAAAACTAGGGTGAGATGGGTGACAAGAAGGCGAGTAATTAGACCATTTGGAATGCAGAGAGATGTTGAAATGAGAGCCTTGTTATCACTTCGTTGTGTCATATCAGGTTCGAATCCTGTGTGGGTCGAAGGGGTAGGTGTTCAAGAGCTGGCTTTGTGAGTTCGTTACACCAACCCATACAGAGGGTATCTGCCATAGGTATGGCGTGCACATGTCATCCAGGAATATCCAAGTGGGAGATCCTCATACAAGTACGAAGTACTAGCCCAAATGCCCAGATAGGCTCGAATTCATAGCTGATGCAGGGCGACATAAACTTCTTGACAAAAAAGAGAGCGTGATTTTATCTACTCTTTAACTTGGTCCATCCACGTGTCCCCTTTGGTCTGTGGTTGTTTGCCATGCTCTCATCTGCATGGTTGTTTTCATCCAGTGTTTTAGCAGTGGCAATGCTCGTAGCATCGCTTATGACGCCGTCTGTCACAGTTGAAGAGGATTTAATAGCTGCCGGAGCAGGTTCTTCTCCTTCCCGGATATTATGCTTTTGGGAATCTTCGTCCTCCCATTCTGTTTTGTCGAGCAATTCCCATTCTGCACTCGCCATTTCTCCTAAGAGAACAGATTTCAGCTTGTCGACGACCTTAGCTGTGGAAGGCTGCTTCCATTTTCGCATAAATTCAGTTCCTTCCGCGCCTCCAAGGAATGAATGTGCTGTCCCATGAGAATAATGGCCTAGCATCGGCAAGGACCTGGTTCGTTGCATGGCTGGTTTGGGGGGATCCTTATTAGAGCCCTGCAGTCTTGCGTGGTTATCCCGATTTGATAGCACTCTAGTTAAGGCTGACGATTGCGACGGCTGAGCAACAAGTAACGTCCACAAGTTACGGCCCATATCATAAACATCCTCCCAGGAATCAACCCCGACATGCAGTCCTTGAGTACGACAGACCCAAGAAATGTTCCAAGCTAGCAGTCCAACTCCCTCAAGGAACAACCCATAAGCCGCAGGGTCTTCTTGTGCAAGCTTCGGTAAAGATTTGTTTATATAAAGTGGCCGTGGACGCGGAGGCGGTCTGGTGTCCGTAGTACGCGAAGCTGTAGGACTCGACGGGGATGATTGAGAAAGCGATGTACCGGGAAATATTGTTTCTTGTGACAAATATGAGGATGATGGCGAAAATATAGTGGGTTGTGGGTAATTTCGATGGGGCAGTGTTATCTCTGCAGGTAGCCTGAGGGAGAGGTAATGCGAAACAAGAACCAGGAGGTGGGAGATGTAGGTAAGGGACGTAGTAATCTGGACATGACTTGCACCTGTACATTTGGCTTAGCAATTGAAGTCAACAGGATATCATTCTACAATGCGCTTACCGTTCAAGTCTCTGAGATCGACAATACTGACTCCTCCAATAGTGTAAACCGCAACGAGTTCACCATTTCTCCGTCTCGTTCTCTGGCGCAAACGATAAAGATTGGCAGCTTCGCGACACAGGAAAACCCTAGACTGTGCGGTTTTATTATGCAGACTATTCCATAAGTGCTCAGTCCTCTTCATGTTATTTTGTACCGTAGCCAAACTCGAAGCTCGTCGTTCTGTCACTTGATATGTAGCGGATTCCACATCTGATCGTCGCCTTTTGAGTAAAGCTTTGCGATGGGCGATATTTTCTCTCCCTTCTCTTAATTCTTCCCTTAACGTAGTTATTTGGTCGAGAATCGCCGATGTCCTCGCGGTCGATTGCGAAGCACGACTTTTGGCTGCTTGAATGGCCCAGCGAGACGAGCGTTGCTGAGATCCCAGGTCGCCCGGTCGCTCATCCTCCGCAGGTTCAGCATTATTTGGCTTGTTAGTCGTCACTGCAGCTTCGATTTCCTTTCCAATGGCTTCCTTTTCTAATAAAACCCTGGCATGATCGAAGCGAAGAGAGTAGATCTGGTTACGGGAACACGTCGGGCACAGAAGCTGAAGCTGGGAGTTAGGCCCACGATCACATACGTGGCAGTTCATAACCGGAGATTTCACCAAAGTCTCTTGATCAACTGTCCAGCCAAAATGGCTAATCTCCCATACTCCCTCCAATATTCCTCAATAGGATGAAACCGCTGTTGGTCGAAATGACCGCTAGAAAGACCAGGGCTGTTGATTTCATGGGCAATTTTCATGACTTGCGCGAACAAGAAAGAAGCAGCCGGTGGCTCAACATATATGCTACTTAAAAATATCCAAATATTTCCAACTAGATCCATAGAAGAAACAAGAAGTGGACCGGCCGTAGACCGTGCATTCAAATGTTGTTTGGTGACTCGAAATCGACGAAGGTGAAGTTGCCTTGAGCGTGCTTGAGGGCTCTGGATGATGTCACCTGATAGCTAGATGCTGTTTGCACTGTTTGCACCTATATTAGGTAGGTACCACAAGCTCTCCTTGCCTCGTGGGCAACGTCTTTCGAGTCACATTGGGAGATCAGGTCGACAGTTCAAAAGACAACAGACGGTGGAAGTTATATGCAGCATAAATGATTATTAGTTCTCGCTGATATATTACCTAGGTGTATGGCACGGGCGTGGCTTAGTCTGAGGAAACTTTGAAGTTGTCGTGACCGTCGAGGCCTGAACGCGGCGTGCTTTTGACCCAAGAATATCGCCATGTCGAATGACCACTGCAGTTCGCCATCGCTGATACCTCGCCCGGTTGCTGTAAATTCAGTGCCCAGGAAAGAAAGCCCAGACGCGGGCTCTAATTCTCCAAATCCCGAGACCAGCACAGAACATCTCCGTAGGGATGCTGGCCCTAAAATCGAGGATGGGGTAGTCGATGAATATGAGGAATTGGCTCTCTGCCTTCGTGATTGTGACTGGGAACAGCTGCAGAAGAGGTTTACAGGTTCGATGGATGAACGATCCCAGGCAGAAATGGTTCTACAGAGAGAAACTGCCGAGTTACTTGAGGTTGGTGCTGTATGTTTTCTTCTCCAGATATACAATAGACATTAACGATATACGACAGATGTTCATCGCCTGGTCACAAACGACAGCCTACCGTGACGAAAACAGAGCATATAAGAGGTAGGTTTCTGTCCTAAGTTGTTTCCCGCGAAGACGTGAAGAAGCTAACCCATCTATTTGGCAAGGTTCAAAACACGAATGGGGTTTGCCCAAAATTCTGAGGGCAAATTGGAAGAAAAAAAGAAACACTGTATGGTCATGGCCGCCGGGAAATTCACAATATAATACATACTGACACCCTGCAGATGCGAATGTTGTGAGAGCTTTTGAAAATGCCCTTGCACTCCTCCGGGTTGATTGAATGCAGTATTTGTATTTTCCAGAACTACAGACTGCGCTGCGTAGTCACCCGGGTGACATAATCGTCATGCGTGGTTTATTCCGCCAAGGCTTTGCGCAAAGTGGCGGCTCACCGCCTTGAGTGATTCTGCCTGCTTGCCTCGTTCTATCCTGACATCGCTTTGGCTTGCTATTTGTTCTGCTATACTATATACTGTGTATACCATATATGGGTGGATTATGGAAAGTAAACCATCCAAAGATGATGCTGCGCTTTTGGAGCGTTTAAATGCTCTGAAACCATCCACCGTCCAGCTGGGACAAACAACGTTCGTTAACCACTCTAGCAGTTTAATCTAGTTGTGCAGAATAATGTTCTGATTGACGATGTGTAGCCTTCCATTTGAACTATCGGACACAGATGTTGACGACCAACCAAGCATTGACTTGTCTGCACGATTCATAGGCCTTGGTACATCCACTTCGTTTGGAACATCTGAACTCGAGCAAGGCTGTCTGGATTCCTTTATCAATTCCGGGGATGAAATAGAAGGTTTACTTTCAGACCTCCAGAGCAAGATCTGGGAGCAGTCCCGGGAGGTGGACAAAGGCGAGGGTGTTGACAATTTAATCAAGAAAAGCAAACAGTTTTTGAATTCTTCTTCCCAGTATCAGGACGTAAAAACTCATCGTGAGCGTCCACCGCAGTCGGGGGCCGTCAAAGCAATTGATCCCGACCGCAGCTCGGAAGATAACGACGCTGATGATTATCTCCAAAGGGTTCTTGATGAACTAAAAATGGCGGACCCCCCCGGGACAGAGACGGAACAATCATCAGCTCGTCATGCTGCAGGGAACACATCGGTTGAGGAAGAGACAGCGTCAGAAAAACGGGCCGTATTAGATACGGGTTCGGACACAGAGACAACCAAACCCCCACACTCAGCCTTCCCGCCATCAATCCTTGATCTTCCTTCAACCCCATCAGCACTCCGCTCCCCACCGCCTCAAGAACCCCAGCCCAAGGCCGACCCTAATTCACCAAAACTCCCCTCCGCGCCTACATTCGTGCCTGCGGAAAATCCTATCCACATCACCAGCAGCCAGCGCGGTCGGCGCTGGAAGGACATCAGTGATAACCTGAAGCCATTTTGGTGTTGTATTTGCAGCGATGATGCCAATATAAAATGCATTGATTGCGACGCGGAGTTGTTGTATTGTGCTCGTTGTTGGCGAGAGGCGCATGTTGAAGAGGGAGATGCGGAGGAGAGAGCTCATAGGAAAGTGAAGTTTGAGAGGGATTAAATCATGATGTTTCCTTTTTTGTTTTCAGTCGTTGGCCGAGTAGAGTTTCCGGGTTTTCATGTTTTATTTTTTCTGCGGTTTGTTATTTTCTTCTACTACGGTGTACAAATTTTTTTTTTGCTACGTTGAGTTACTGATGGATGTGATATCCAACGAAAATTTTAACGTACGAAATAATGCAGACCACCTTTGAATTCATGAGCTAAACATGAGCCAGATACCTGTGTGTTTTTCCGTACCGCATTTCCCATCCCAGCCTGAAAATACCTCGTTGGAAACCCCACCCCTCAAACTGTGCATAATAAGTGCTTAATAAATAACATGCTAGCCAACCAAGTGAATAACCCATAACCGTACCAGTGAGCAAATTTACATGTCTTCCGCCGCATAATTTACCGTCCCACCAAACCTTCCTAACCCAACCTTAATCCATCCTTGACCAAAACCATCCAAAGCTTTATTGTTACTCTGGTATCAGAAACCACATGCAATGCAAGGAATTTCCAGCATACTATCACATCTCCAAAGCCCCGAACTAGTCGCTAACAACACAAATACAAATGAGATTTGTCGGAGGAAAAAATTGAAAGAAACTGTCGGCAGATTCAATATTTTCTTTTTCCACCACCGTTTTCTATTCATTCGCGGGCTCCTTGACCGGTGGAGCCGGAAACTTGGGGCGATCTGCTCGCTCGCCCTGTTATATCTTCCCATGTGGCTCCAAACCTCCTCCCCGTACTTGCCAATAGGCCTTCTTCCTCTGCTTCTTCCACATCCTCGTCGAGTTGCTGCTCATCCAACTTTGGTGTCCGAAATATCGTGGCAAGGAAGACAAGGAGAGAGAACCCTATGTAAAGCGGACGAGGTGTGGTGTGGTTAGCTAACTAATATTTCACTGGGCTTCTAAATCTTGCGAAAATAGTAGCACCGTCCGGGAAGCGTATATTAGGTTTGGGGTATGTATCCACTTACCAAGAAAGAAGAATTGCGCCCAGAAATCGACGATACCGAAAACCGGGAAATTCAACGTGATACGATTCAAAAATGTACTGGCGATCGTGGGTGTACATATTTCCTTGGCGGAAGGGTTCTCTGCTAGTTCTGAGCAGGGCTTGATCAGGGGCTCAAGGCCAGTACAGTCTGGCTGTTCTCCGGGGTGCTTAGGTGGGTGGTCACAGAAGGTCTGCGGGCCGTACGTTGCGTATTGTGGAACGACAACCATTGAGATTGAGTAATTTAGTGCGAGTGCGATCAGGGTCAGCATCACCGTCGCGACAAGGAGCGCCTGCGGAGACGTGTGGCCCTTTCGGATCTGAAATATTCTGACCCATAAAAAGCGTATTCCTATGGTGGCAATTCCAACGACGGAACTGCAGAAGAAAAGAAGGACCAGAAGGATGAAGAGGATGTAGTCAACCGGAAAAACCTTAGCAGACTGGACAAATACCCAGTTCACCGGATTGAAGATGTTGTTTTTCCCTAGGATATAGCCGCAATGTTGTTTGCATACCGAATTCATCACCTTGTCGATACTAGTTAGGAGCATGGAGACCCACACCAACATGGCAATAGCAAGTAAAAGGAGGCCGCCCAGAAGTTTAAGTGGGCGGAAGACGGCCGAAACCTTAAACCATGCTTTCAGGAGCCAACTCCCCCTTTCCCGGCGAGCTTCTTCTGCCAAGCGCTGCCTTCGTCGTAAGGTCCGCTCTTCGCGCACCAAGGAATCAAGTTCTCTTCGCTGTTTTGAAGGTAATCGATCTGGATCTCCACCGCAGCGGCCTTCTAACTGGCGCTGGCGTTCTACATTCTCCTCCAGGCGTGATGCTGTGTTGGCACTGAGAGTCGGAGTGGAAATGGCTGGAGCCGACTTGATAAAAGTGACGGGGAGCAAGGCCAGGCCAGTAGATGTATACAAGACGTACACCAAAATACCAATTGTGATGAGCAAACCAAGCGCAAAGGTTAAAGCTCGTTCTCCATCTGAAATTAATATGTTAGCATGGCTCCAATTATGCTCACATCCACTATTTTCATGGAAATGCCGAGAGAACGTACGATTTTCTGTGAGCAGCTTTTTGAAGTAGTCGAGATCAAAATTCGGCGCGTCCCTGTTTCGCGCCACCGGTACGAAAAATCCAACCAGAAATAGGATAACTGCTAACAGAATAAAAGCTACAGTGTATTTGAAAGCACCCCAGAATCTTTTCCCCCAACTCTGCAAACCCTCTTCAGTTGCTACTTCGTCATATTCTTCATACCAGAAGTATGTGAAAGGCACCACCAGCAGACAGAGCAGCGCGTCGAGAGAGTAAAGGAAGTAATAAGCAACTGTTAAGGAAAAGGTAATTTTGTCGACCTCATCCTGCGTCGCCCAGGGCTTTCGTCTCCCTTCCTTGGACAAAGTGGTAGAAGATACCAGAGCCACATCGACTGGTAGTAAAAGAACCGTTGCTAGTAAAGCTGTGAGGGTGAATATGCATACTGTTGTGACAGATGCTGACCTCTCACGAGGAGTTTGGTAGATGTAAAAGAAAATGGACGCCACGGCGATGAGTATGACAACAACGATCGCATATACTATCCATATCAAAGTAGACTGTAGTAATGCCATATCGAAAAGTAGTATTAAAATTCGAGGGCGGATATATGGACTCGCGGCATGGGCAAGTACGCCCAGTTAAAAATGACTTGCGCGGAGAGTAGTGCTCTGCTAGGAAGAGTCAATCCAAATAGAGGTTCATCGAAGGTAGAGAGAGAGCATGAAAGCAATCATATCTCTAGATTTACCAACAATTCGCTATTCCGCACGTATATGGACCATGAATATCCATCAAGTCTAAGGAGGTGTTTTTTTAAATGTTGATATCAAAATGGAGGCTGTCGTCATAACCTTGGAAGGACGCGATATCACGTGCACATCTTGCGACTTGGGACAAAAATAGTCTAGCGTGAAACTCAAACAGCTGAGCAATGGTTCCGGGATTACACTAAGTCGAATTGGGGAATTTCCCGTCTTGGCCAAGAGCCTGGACGAAAGCTTCAAATATTCAACGCCAGAGACAACTGCGGCTCCAAGACCTCCCCACTGCATCTTGTTTGATATATCATTGTGTTTCTTCTACTTGTACCGTTTCAGTAACGCTCATGGTGCGATAGCATATTTTATATCTAGACTTCGCAATGCGAGTCTAACTCTTTAGTTCGAAGTCCACTCCAATCAATATTGATGCCCATTAAACATGCAATGTTATACAGAGCTGCTGCCCCCTTCAGGGGTAACGCATGCTTTGTCCGTTCCCTTTCTGTCGGGAACATCCAACAATTTGATAGTGGCAAAAACTACCCTTCTCCAGGTGTTTAACTTGGTTAACGTCGTCTACGGATCTGCTCCTGGCCAGTCAGATGAGAGAACCCGATCACAGTACACCAAATTGGCGCTGGTGGCTGAATATGCTCTCTCAGGTATTATTACCGACTTGGGTCGTGTGAAAATACTCGACTCTAAAAGCGGTGGAGAAGCTGTTCTCGTTGCAACCCGGAACGCCAAACTTAGTCTCATTGAGTGGGATCCTGAACGACACCAAATTTTTACAACATCCATTCATTATTACGAGAGGGATGATGTGCACATTAGCCCTTGGACGCCGATTCTTGCGAACTGCCCAAGCCATTTGACAGTTGATCCGAGCAGCAGGTGCGCGGTCCTCAACTTTGGGAAAAAAAACTTGGCTATTTTGCCCTTCCACCAGGTGGGCGACGACCTGGTTATGGATGACTTCGATTCGGACGTTGAAGAACCGCTCAGGGATACGAACCATACAACAGGAAGACAAGACGAGGCAAATAAGTCTAATGGACTAGCGTTCCAGACTCCTTATGCATTCTCCTTCGTTCTCCCAATAGCAGCACTGGAACCCGCAATGCTTCACCCAATAAGTCTGGCATTTTTATACGAATATCGGGAACCTACCTTTGGAATATTATATTCACAAGTGGCTACATCTTCTGCTCTATTACATGACCGAAAAGACGTAGTCTTTTACTCGGTTTTCACGCTAGATCTAGAACAGCGCGCGTCTACCACCTTACTTTCAGTTTCCCGCCTCCCAAACGATTTATTCAAGGTTGTTGCGCTGCCTCCGCCTGTTGGAGGAGCGCTATTAATCGGATCCAACGAACTCGTCCATATCGACCAAGCAGGCAAGACCAACGCCGTGGGTGTCAATGAATTCGCTAGGGAAGCGTCTAGTTTCTCAATGGCTGATCAATCTGATTTGGAAATGCGTTTGGAGGGCTCTATTGTCGAACAACTAGGAACGGAAAATGGCGACATGTTACTGGTATTACTCAATGGTACAATGGCGGTACTTAGTTTCAAACTTGACGGACGATCGGTATCTGGAATATCTTTACGGCCAGTTCCCGACCTGGCGGGCGGCTCTCTTTTAAAAGCAAGGCCGTCTTGTTCGGTTCCACTCGGTAGAGGCAAGATATTTTTCGGCAGCGAGGAAAGCGATTCGGTTCTTATCGGATGGTCAAGGCCATCTACTAGAACAAAGGATCCACTGGCACAAGGAGCAGGCGACGATAACATCGCCGAGCTCTCCTCTGACGAGGAAGAAGAAGAAGACGAGGATATATATGAAGATGACCTGTATGCAACACCAGTCACAACAGGTGTCAAAGCCCGCGGCTCTTTATCCGTGAAAGGTACTAGCCTCAACGATTATATTTTTCGAATCCATGATCGGCTATGGAATCTAGGCCCAATGAGAGACTTGACCCTCGGCAGGCCCGCTGGCCCACGAGATAAGGACAAACGCCAGCCTGTCTCCAGCCTATCACCGAATCTAGAACTTGTTGCAACCCAGGGATATGGCAAAGCTGGAGGCCTTACAATACTCAGGCGTGAAATAGATCCTTACGTCATCGATTCGTTGATGATCAAGAACACAGATGGGGCATGGTCTGTGCATGTTAAAGACCCTAGATTGCCTTCGCAAAGCGGGTCGCTTCCGCTGAATGCTGGTAGCAACTATGACCATTACCTTCTGCTATCCAAGTCTAAAGGCTTGGACAAGGAGAAATCAGTTGTGTACACAATGAGCAGTGGAGGGCTAGAAGAGACAAAAGCACCCGAATTTAACCCTAACGAAGATCGTACTATTGACATTGGAACACTCGCAGGCGGAACCAGAGTGGTGCAAGTTCTTAAAAGTGAAGTACGGAGCTACGATAGTGGTAAGTTCAGGAGCTTTTATTTTTGATGTGCCAAAATAAGATCTCAAAATTCTTTCCCTACTTATCTCATGCTCAATATACAATACCGATCGTTAGCCTTAACTATGATATCACTGACAGGTGGTTAGGTCTTGGTCTTGCTCAAATATTCCCGGTGTGGGACGAAGATATGAGCGAGGAAAAATATGTCCTGCATGCGAGTTTCGCCGATCCCTATGTCCTGATTATCCGCGACGACCAATCGGTGTTGCTTCTTCAAGCGGATGAGTCTGGCGACTTAGATGAGGTAGAAACTGATGGTATCATTAATTCAACAAGATGGATTTCAGGATCGCTTTACCAAGATAAGTATCGGTCGTTCATGTCTTATGAAGTAGCGCCCAGCAGGAAACTATCCGACAACGTCCTTTTGTTCCTCCTTAGCTCTGAATCTAAACTTCATGTAAGGATTTGCTCGTATTGAAATGCCTGGGATTAAAATAAACTAACTAAACTTGAAGATATTCCACCTTCCAAATGCAAAGGAGCCTGTGTTCGCTGCGGAATGTGTTGATCTATTGCCACAAATACTTTCAACAGAACCCCCGCCGAAACGAGCAACATATCGTGAGACCTTGACAGAGATACTGGTCGCAGATATTGGGGATTCCGTTAGCCGAACCCCGTACCTAATCGTGAGTTATTTCATCCTCGAGATGTGAGATTTTATCCACCTTTAAAACTTACCAACCTCGCAAAATTAGTTGCGATCCAGCAACAACGACCTCATATTGTACGAGCCATACCATACAACCCGTTCCATTGAAAAGAAATCGTCTGATTTGCGCTTTCTGAAAATCATCAATCATCATTTCCCAAAATTCCATGCCGGATCAAACGTGGATGATGTTTCCCGGAGCGGCGCGCTGCCGAAACCACTCCGCGTTTTAGGGGATGTTTGCGGCTATCGAACTGTGTTTATGCCCGGAAACTCCCCTTGCTTCATAATAAAATCATCCACAAGCATTCCACATGTTCTGAACCTCAGGGGCAAAACAGTCCATTCGTTGAGCAGCTTTAATATACCCGCATGTGAGAAAGGGTTTGTCTACGTCGATACTGATGTAAGCCTCTTTCTTTCTCTCTTCCGTCCAAGCGCTTGAACAAGTAACTTACATTCACCCCTAGAATGTTGTGCGGATGTGTCGATTTCCTAGGAACACTCATTTTGATGGCTCGTGGACCACACGAAAAATTGGCCTCGGCGAACAGGTAGATATTGTTGAGTATTCCTCCTCGTCTGAAACATACGTTATCGGAACGAGCCAAAAAGTCGACTTCAACCTGCCTGAAGACGATGAAATCCATCCTGAATGGCGAAACGAAGGTACGATGATAAGCATGTTCACATAAAGGCAGCCATTGCTAATCCAAAAAATTAATTTAGTGATATCCTTCCTACCCCAAATCGACCAGGGGAGTGTTAAACTATTAAGCCCGAAAACGTGGTCGATTATCGATAGGTAAGGAAATTTGGAGCATGTACTCGATTCGTCAACACAATATTTTAACACATGTTTTAGTCATACTTTGCGAACTGCGGAGCGTATAATGTGTGTCAAATGCCTGGACCTTGAGGTATCGGAAATTACGCATGAGCGTAGGGATATGATTGTGGTTGGTACAGCAGTCACGCGAGGAGAGGATATTGCTGCCCGTGGTTGCATTTACATTTTCGAAGTCATCGAGGTCGTTCCTGAGGTTGACCGAGCAGAAACCAACCGGAAACTCAAATTAATCGCCAAGGAAGAGGTTAAGGGAGCTGTGACATCTCTCTCAGGAATTGGTGGCCAAGGGTTTTTGATTGCTGCCCAGGGTCAGAAGTGCATAGTCAGAGGCCTCAAAGAGGATGGTAGTCTTTTACCGGTGGCGTTCATGGATATGCAATGCTACGTTAATGTTCTTAAAGAGCTCAAGGGTACGGGAATGTGCATCATGGGAGACGCTTTGAAGGGCCTTTGGTTTGCAGGGTATTCCGTAAGTTCATCGGCTACTATACCCCGAGGCAGCATAAATGTCTAACCACAAATTTATAGGAGGAGCCGTACAAGCTGTCTCTTTTCAGCAAGGATGACGGCACGCTCCAAGTGATGGCCGCTGACTTCCTTCCTGATGGAAAACGTCTATACATATTGGTCGCTGATGATGACTGCAACATACATGTTCTACAGTATGATCCTGAAGGTGAGACAAAACTAGTTCCTTTTCGCTAATTCGATGAATGTTGATTCTGATGAAACCTCCCAAAAGATCCTGGATCTTCCAAGGGTGACCGATTACTGCACCGTAGCACCTTTCACACGGGCCATTTCGCCTCAACTATGACATTACTCCCCCGAACAATAATTCCATCAGCTCAAGGACCAGACGCCAACCCAGACATGATGGAACTCGATCCCTCCGGGCCGCTCTATCACGTCCTTGTAACATCAGAAACCGGATCGATCGCACTCATCACTCCACTTCCTGAAACGGTATATCGACGACTCTCCGCCTTGCAGTCTCAGTTGATCAATACGCTCGAGCACCCTTGCGGGCTTAACCCCCGTGCGTTCCGAGCTGTTGAGAGCGATGGCATTGGTGGACGAGGTATGGTTGATGGTGATCTTCTACAGAGATGGCTTCATATGGGCACGCAGCGAAAGGCGGAAATTGCGAATAGGGTCGGTGCTGATGTATGGGAGATTCGTGCGGACCTAGAGACAATTGGGATGGGGGGACTAGGGTACTTGTGAATATATTCTAAGTATTTCTCTTACCCCTTCAATGATTGATACTGCTTAGGTTGTGTGTTTCGTTGGGTATATAGGCACGTGTACCTGTGCGCGTTATTTGCAGGAGAATGCGATATAGAAGTCATCGAATCAGAATTTCATCCTTGGAACAATCCAAAGTAGCCCTGCATGCTTAGTCTATGTTGCAATCATCGAACCCAAGCAGAATATACAATAGATAGATAAAAGTCGGTGGCATTGGTATCTTGGCATCACCATCGTCGATAGACCCAATCAATACCTCCTGATACTTGATCATATAGTATTCAACAAGTGGAGGGCAAAAAAAAAAACGGGAAAAAGAAGAAGTACTATAATATACAAGCCGCCTTAGCTTCCAGCAGCAGTGATGCCGTTTTCGACAAATTTAACACGTAACAGAACTTCCGTCCATCGCCTTTGCAAATTAATCATTCTTCTTCGTCTTTAGCGTCGCCGACAACTCCCGCGCCTTAGTTTCTAGCTCGGCTATTTCCTCTATTGAGAAAACAAAGAGGAAGGGGGGAAAGAAACGCATCATCAGCAACTTGGTCTTTACAGCCCTCTTTTGAATACTTCCGCTTAAAAACAAAGGAAGGGTCATATTTGAAATAAAAATTTCAAAGACATAAATGTTGAGAAATAAAAAGGCAGCAACAAGTTAAGAGAGCTTTAAAACTTACTGTTCCTCATAACCTTCTCCTCATCAACCTCCAACCTCACCCATGCCCAATAGATAATTTGGTACGTGAGTACGCCACCTAGGAAAACTTTTGCAAAGGCCCGGCCGAAGTTTTTGTATACGCTTGTCTATCAAAACCAAATGGATTACGCACGCGTCAGCGGGTTTATCATTTGATGTTAGATATAAAAAAAATATAAAAAAATAAAAATAGAAAGAGCTAAATAGAAACAGAAACAGCAGGGCCATATGGAGGCTCAAAAAAAGTCTAAAGGAAATAGATAATTGAGAGACTTACATGGACTGAAGGTGCATTGGTAGCTGTGGAATGTTGCGTGCTATTATCATTGAGCAGTGGAGGCGTTGAGGTGAGCGTTCGTCGGGATAGTGATGATGCGAAGGTATATTTTAGGGGGTTTTGTCTGAGATATGATGATGGGAGGAGAGGAGATCGAGTGGATTTTGGTATCAAAGAGCGAAACATTGTCGCCATTTGTTTTAGAGGAGATGAATGGTGGATAAAATCTATGTACGGGGGACTCCGCTCGTAGTTGGATGTACTGTAGTTTGTAGATTACATATCAAGGGCGGAAAGCGGGCTGGCGGAAAAACAGCGCGGAAGCGCCAAGAATTTACTCACGTGATTATGAGTTTTCCGAAGATTTCGCAGGTGTATTGAACTTTTATATACAATATGCAATACGCTTCTGTCGTGATTTACCCTTAAGTATGTTTTCAATAGGAAGTCATTCGTCTGCATAAAGATTAATCTCTAAATATATTCACACATATCATTTGTAGTTGCACTCAGGCTTATAAATTCCTGGTGCCTGTGTGTCAGTAGACTTCATTATCAGTCCTGGAATGGTTTTATCGACAATGCACTATTCTCCTGGTCATGACCAAACACTGGTCTGTGCAAGTAGAGGATGCTCTGAGCTGAAGAACTTTGAAGTCAATTGCGTGTTGTTAAAGAGGGATGGCCCTTGCAACCACATGAGTTCTAGCGAGAGCCACCTTAGCGTGATGAGTCTTCCGTGTTCCCAGCTTCACACCCACACCAAGTTCTTTGGCTTTTCACGTCTCTGCATGGTTCCCAGAGTGTTTAATAACGACCGCAATTATGGACTCGCACTCTGAAATTACACATCCTTGGGAGGTAAGCAAAACTTCTTGCTTGGAGTAGGCTGATAAGGTAGTTTACGAATACAGGGAAAGCTTAAATTTCATAAACTAGGACCGCAGAACAACAGAACCCCGGAATTAATATGTGAGAGGGTGCCGCTTATTTCAATATTGACGAACAGCCCATGCCTATAATAGGGTTGGAAGTAGTACTCCGTAAGGCGGACATAGTAGTTTGCGGCAGCCTCATCCGGGGATAGGGGTCCTCTTTCGATACCAAGCAGGCGGGAGGGTAGGGAGGAGAAAAGCATTGTACTTGATATCTTTTGACGTGCACCTGTTTTTCCTTGTTTACCACTAGATTAAAAAAGACGTCCTTAGCTTTAGGGCCTGCCTTCGATGTTTTACCTAGGTAATACTTTGTCAAAGACCTCTTCAGGGTGGTTGGAGTTAACTCCATAGTTAACAGTAAATCAAGGCTGACTCATCAAGCCACGTGAGGGGTACGGGACCCGATACGGGCCAGCTTTGCAGCGTGCGGAGGGGTGGAGCGGCGAGCTGCCGGCAAATTTAAAGACCGATAAGCTTGTTTTGAGCCGCAAGGGACCCTGACGTCGATCATCAAGCTTCTGCATCTCGATATATTTCGAGATGAAAATTTGGGGTGCCGTCAGCAAGTCATGGGGACGTCGAATTCCGGCTCAAAACGACCAAAACTCGGTTCGCGGGAACGTGTTCGTTAAGAAGAGATGTGTTTGGCAGCGATTCCACTTCATTCGCGGTGGTATGTGGCATCTCGTGCTTGAACACCACCGCGCAGACGAAGCGATATCGAGGGGCCAAACAGCCGTGGAAAGCGTCAACACAGAAGTTTTGCCGGTTGTTTGCCCTCAACGCCCAGGAGCCTGCAGTTGGTTGGATACCGCTATGCCTAATTTGGACTTAGTGTGTCATTAGTCAGATCAATACTAGGCCTAAGAGGGACTAGCCGCGGTGGCTGAAGCACAGCAGCCAAAAACACCAGGGAGGCTCCAAGCGCGGTGAGAACGGAGGCAGACAGACAGACAGCCAGAGAGCGAGAGAACGGCTCAGCAGAACACTTTTCTGAATACCCAGCCTCAATCTCTTCTTTGCCCTCTGTTGTGCTGCTATCATTCCTTCATTAGCTTGTCTCTGTTAAATTACAGCGCGTATCCCCCCATAAACGCTGGTAAAACCTCTCCGAGATCATACCACCCCCCAAACCACATCATCGAACGGATCCTCATATCCCAATTGTTCCGCTTCCTCGAGTGACATCCCTAGCAGCGATCGATGAACTCCGTTTTGAGTGTTGGAGTATTAGGAGGAGTGTAAATGTTTGTTTGATCCAACTCAGCCTGTCGCTCTTCTACTACTCTCTCCATCCCTTCTCTCCTACTCACTCCAGTCTTATACTATACAACGCTGCTTGTACGTGCGCCTTTCGATTTCGAATTTTTCTTTGATTATTATTAGAAGAATATTTTCCTATCTTGGGAGTCATATACAAACAGAAAGAATACAAGGACCCGTTTCGCCGCATTTGTTTTTGCTAATATTCGACTTCGACAAAAGGCCTCCACTACCATACCCGAACGTGTGGGACACCATGCCTCGTTCTTCAAAACGCACGCTGGAGGACATCGTGCTGAAGTCAGATTCCGATGATGGCGACTACAGCGATAGCAAACCGCGACCTGCGCGGAAATCCACTACCTCCAGACCCAAATCGAAGAAACGGCCTACTAAAAGGCGGAGAAGAAACTCGGTGGATGACGATGATGACGAGTCCGACATCCTTACCAGTGAGGACGACATCTCGATTGAATCTGAGTTTGATGAAGACGATCCCACCTTAGAAAGAAACGCGCGAGGATCAATAAAGAGGAGTGCTGCAAAAAAAGCCAACTATCAGCTTTCGTCTACTAGCGATGAGGATGCAGATGAGCTTGAGGAGGAGGAAGACGAAGAAGAGGAAGATACACGGGAAGTGAAGGGGAAATCACGGAATACCGACAAAGGCAGAACAACAAAACGATTACTGGTGAAGTTTCCCATCGCGGCCCATTCTAGCACTACCCGTACTACTAGAAATACCCGGGGTCGAAGCGCTAGCAAGGAAAATCCGACACCCACCGAGTATCAAGGGACCAGGCGAATTACTCGCCGAACTTACGATGACACTGAGGATATTGTTGCACTCACTGGTTCCGGACGCCACGTCCAGACAGTGCGTAAAGCCACACGCAGTCCTGAGGCTTTGCCACGGACACGTAGGGGTGCTGCCGCGCCTGGTCATGCCCCCTCCAAAAGTACCATCGACGAGGAAGAGGAAGTCTCCAGGCAGGAATTGCAAGACGAAGGTGATACAGTGCCTGCTGACCTGGTGGCGTCGCAGATTGAAATAATGGAAAGTGACCAACATGGAGATTTCGAGGAAGATGCACCAGCTGTGGCTGCGTCAGATAATATCAATCCTCCACCCGAAGCAGAAGGGGCAGAAGAAAATTTTCAAGATAAGGATGTTGATATGGGTGGAGAGGGCTTTGTGCCTGAATCGGACCAAGGTGGGGAAAACGAAGAGGAAGAAGATGAGGATGAGGCCCCACGGTCGAGTAGGAACACCCGGACGAGTCGGAAGCAGAATATGCCAGCTGAGACGGTGGAAGAGGCAAACGCACCCACTCGCCGTTCTACGCGCAAATCTGCCGCTCGAAGTTCGCGCCAACCAGAAGAGGATGGTAGCGATTTTGAGCCCAATGATGACGAGGCCAATGATGAAGATTTATCTGGATCGGAAGCATCTCAGGCCTCGCCGCGCAAGGACAGTCAACAAAATATCGACGAGGCTTATGAGAGTAGTAATGACCGTCGATCCAGGCTTAGAAAACGACAATCTCAATCCCAAGGACGTGTTGAATCGGAGGCAGGCGAACTTGCAGAAGAGCTGGCAGAGCTGAGACCTGAGCGGCGCCGCCGGAGAGCACAAAATGAAATAGTCTATGAAGATAAGCCGCGGCGCACTCGAAAATCTGTGGACTATAGAATCATCCGACCTGAGATTACTTTGCCCATTGAAGATGAGGACGACGTACCTTCCGGGTCTCCTTCGCGGCGTGGTCGCGGTGGAGGCAGCGGCTGGCAGAGAACTCTATTTTCAACTTATGGCCCCTTTGGAGGTGCAAGTAGCCTTCCACCGCTCCTAGGAGGCTCGGGGGCGGGCGCAGCAGGCGGTGCGGACAGCGACAGTAGCGATGATGATTCCGGCCAAAGACCAATGGTTGGTGGGATGTCAGGGATGACCCCTACGGCAGGTTTTACCCCCGGGTTCAATGTTGCTCCTGGCCATGCTTTCGCGCCTGACACTGCGCCTGGCCTCTCAGGCACTCCAGCAAATTTCGGAAAGGTGAAGGATAAGCAAGCTCTGGCTGACTCTGACCCACTGGGAATCGATCCCAATGTCAATTTTGACAGCGTTGGGGGCTTACAAGGCCATATCGACCAGCTTAAGGAGATGGTTGCACTTCCTCTGCTCTATCCGGAGATTTTCCAACGGTTTCATATCGTTCCACCACGAGGTGTTTTGTTTCATGGACCTCCTGGCACCGGAAAAACGCTTCTTGCTAGGGCTCTCGCCTCTAGCGTGAGTTCGGAGGGCCGCAAGGTAACCTTCTATATGAGAAAGGGAGCAGATGCGCTCAGCAAATGGGTGGGTGAAGCAGAGAGGCAACTCCGTTTACTTTTTGATGAAGCTCGAAAGACCCAACCTAGCATTATCTTTTTCGATGAAATTGATGGTAAGTCTTTATGTGTTTTACTGCCTTTGAATATCCTACTACCCTTATTAAAAAGATCTTTAGCTGATGGGATTGAAATACAGGCTTAGCACCAGTCCGATCGAGTAAACAGGAACAGATCCATGCGTCTATTGTTTCCACTCTTCTTGCATTGATGGACGGCATGGACGGTCGAGGCCAGGTGATTGTCATCGGAGCAACGAATCGGCCGGATTCCATTGATCCTGCCCTGCGACGCCCTGGGCGGTTCGATCGCGAATTCTACTTCCCTCTACCTAATACTGAAGCCCGACGCGCAATTTTGGATATTCATACCCGGGGCTGGGATCCGCCTCTTCAAGACGAAATCAAGGATGAATTAGCAGAGCTAACCAAGGGTTATGGCGGTGCGGATCTACGGGCTCTATGTACAGAAGCTGCCTTAACCGCAGTCCAGCGAAAGTATCCACAAATCTACAGATCGAACGAGAAGCTCCTGATTGACCCGAAAAAGATAGAAGTTTCCCCGAAGGACTTCATGATGTCTATCAAAAAGCTTGTTCCCTCATCGGAAAGGTCTGCATCATCTGGTGCTTCGCCTTTACCTTCCATTGTTGAACCCCTCCTCAAAGCTCCACTGCGCGACATAAAGCAGATCCTCGCAGGGATTCTTCCGCAAAAGAAGCGGCTTACGGCTTTGGAAGAGGCCCAGTTTGAAGAGCCGGAGGACTCGGCTGGATTCAAGAAAGAACGGATGCAACAGGAATTTGAGACCTCCCGCATATTTAGGCCAAGGCTACTGATTCGAGGCAATCCGGGAATGGGGCAGCAGTATCTTGCGGCAGCACTGCTGCACCACTTTGAGGGACTGCATGTACAAGCTTTTGATCTTCCAACGCTAATAAGCGACTCTACCAGGTCACCCGAAGCTAGTGTAGTTCAACTTTTTACAGAGGTGAAACGGCACAAACCAAGTGTTATTTATATACCCAACGTGCAAACCTGGTACGAAACAGTCGGGCAAACAGTCATTTCAACATTTCTTGGTTTACTACGCTCGCTCCCCCCAACGGATCCTGTGTTACTTCTTGGGGTACTTGAGGACGATGGCGACAATATTGATACCACGATGATGCGTGATTTCTTCGGTTTCTCAAAGAAGAATCGATTTGATCTGCATGCACCCGAAAGTCTATGGCGATACGAGTTCTTTAGTAATTTAATCAAGTATATTAAAAGTGCTCCGCCAGAATTTCCCGACCCAGAAAATAGGAAAAGGCGAAAGCTCGAAACGCTAGAACGGGCACCCCCGGCTCCTCCACCACCACCAGTACCCCCAACACGACAAGAGATAAAGGCACAAAAGAAACGGGATCGCTATACTCTGAACGCTTTGAAAATCAGAATTCAACCAATCATGGACGAGATTAAGAAATACAAGAAATTCCGGGCTGGCGTCATTGACGAAGCACAGATTGGGTATCTGTATGAAGAGGAAGACCCGAACCTTGTAACGACTGATATACCTTTAGTGCATCGTACTACGTTCCGCCCGTTCGAAAAGGACGTTGACAAACATGGCGTACCTGGTTTGCGCGAAACCGTATCCGGCAAGTTTTACTATAACCTAGATATAGTCACGATCGAGAAACGATTGTCCAATGGATATTATAAGCGGCCGAAGGACTTTTTGGCTGATATTAAGCGGATTGCGAAAGATGCGCGGCAGCTTGGTGACCAAGATAGGCAGCTGAAGGCAAACGAGTTACTGTCAAATGTTGAAGTTGATATCGGTAATATTGAGCACACAGATCCTCTGCTTGTGGCTGAGTGCGAGCAAGTCTACCTTCGTGAAGTCGAACGTGAGAGGGTTGCTCTCGAAAAAGCCAAACGGGCGGCGGGCGCGGACGGAGTCATGGCTCCTCCGCCAATAATGAATGTTCCTCATGGAAATACGGAAACATCGCACCAATCATCCGGGCCCGTTGTCCTGGGCGAACCTTTTGCCGGCCGTCACCTCTCTGCCCATGGGGAACCCACCACCCCGACACGCCCCTCTCACGCCAGTACCGTTACGAATGGGTACAGGCCGGGTAAAGCTAGCGTGGATGCGAATGAAACCGGCAGTCGACCTCTAACCAGCAACGGAGCCGTTGGTGCTGATGGCGATGTTCAAATGTCAAATTCAGATGATGTTCAACCAAGCGAGCGCGACAATACCCAAAATAGTTCCTTTGGGCAATCGGCACAACCACGGCCACCACACTCTTACACCGCACCGTCCCAGCAGCTCCGGCAACAATCCGGTCTTTCAAATTTGTCCCAGAAGGGGACAATGACGCCCATGGCCCCTGGTTCACAGCCAGGTGACTACACCAACGATGCCTCTACTACGCAGACAACTTCAGACAAGAAACACTCAGGCCCTTCGTATACACACCAGATTAACACCCAAAGCTCAATTGGTGGTTCAGCAAGACATGAGTACCCGGATCTGAATTTGTACCCTGACCGGTTGTCTGGAGATGAGCCTCTGCCCGATACGCAGCAGGGTGAGAGCGGTGCCTGGGGCACACCCCTTACGGGCATTGTAGACTTCGCGAACTCGCAACCTAGCCTTGTAAATGGCAGCCAATCGCAAAGCAACATCAACAACAGCAACAACAGCAAATTCTCACAATTGGATACACAACCCCCCATACCACCATTCGACGGTTCCGGACCGAGGACGACAACTACGCCCCGCCAAGCGCGTGTGCAGGAACTTCTGCACGAGGAGGGTGCCCAACAGCAACATCACCATCCCCCGCCCCCTTCCCCTCCGGCTGCTGGGATGTTGATTGTAGATGACCGTCGTCTCGAAGCGCTCCATCAGACATTTACGCAGAGGACCAATGGACTCTCCGTTGAACAGCTGGAGCAGGTCAATACAAGCCTTATGAATTGCGTGTGGAAGATGCGTGGGGAGTGGAATCGGGTAGAGGTTGCGGAGGCGGTGGAGCAGGCGTTTGAAGAGGTGTTGAGGGATATACAGTCTATGCAGGACTTTGCGGTGATTTCTTGAACATTTGTTTTCTTTTTATTTTTGGTGGAAGGGGGCGGGATTGGAATGAAAGCCTTGTGTACGTGCAAGTGGCGGTATGATTTTGGGTGCTTTGTATGTTTTGTTTATTGTTTCAATTAACTTTCATTACCTTTTCTATGATAGGTAACTGAGCGAGGATCGATTTCACTGTCCTGTGTATTTAAGCCTTTTTTGCAAAATTTTTCCTCCTTTCCCTCTTTCCTTATGGTTTCTTTTTTTTTTTTGTATTTGGGTAAGATATTCCCTTTTCGCCTGTTTGTTTCATACGGTGTCTTTTTGTATTACTTACTTATTTTTATGTCTAGCTCATAGGCCTATTCTCTTCAGCTCATTTCCTATGTTATAGAGCTAGATTCTACAGTAATCTGTAGTTGCATCTATATGGAACTTGCCTGTTTTTTTTATTTCTTCTTGAGAGTTAGATAAAGAACCACTGTATACTCCCGTACACATACTGTAGGTCAATTCAGAAGTTTCCCATGTGCCAAAGGTGGTCAGTGGTCGGGGACCTCGAAATACGCCGACTACCAGAAACATACTAGCGCGGTGCGGCCACAAAGTTGCCCAGGTGTCATCTTACCTAACCAAGCTTTGACCTCCATCATCCATCAGTCCATCCCGTGCAGCCAGATAGAGCCAGATATATACGACCAGGACCACGCTACCGCCATGCGCAGCTCAAGGACACCTATTCTACATATATTTGTCTCGCCGAATGTATAAGCCGACACGTTTCTATCTCGACTTGGGCAACGAAAAAGCCTTCCCCTTCAGCGCGGGTGACACTCAACCCCCGGGGAAGCATCGACCTCCTATTCCGCGAATTTTAATCACCCACAAGACTAACGACCACTTTACCGACTGATTTACGACACATCTCTGCGGATTCGATACTATATTTCTGTCGTGACGGATATATCCAGTAGCGAGCGGCGTTGCAATTGTTGCCAATATAGCCCAAAGGAAAATTAGCACAAACGTTGCGGAGAGCAAGATATACAGTACATACGGAAGCAAGAGAGCGGTCGAATTCTCTCGCTCGACGCTCCTTTTTTCATATTCGCATTCGCATTCACATACCCTCCTTTTACACGATGGTGAACTGGCTTAGTTTAACCTTCCCCATCGCCTACATAGGCATCCTCGTCGGCTCGTTAGCGACCTTCTCCTCGCTATATCGCAAGCGGAAAGCTGGTAAGTTTGAACTCGCTCGATGTTACTCTGTTTAAACATTACTTGGCTTTACTATTTTCTTCTACCTTTCCGTTTGCATGCGAAGCTGCAGCTGCAGCTAGTTATCTTTCGATCCGATGTGACAATATCTTTTCAGGTTACCTAGCTCCATCTCTCTCTAACTTATAATCTTTGTCCCCACCAGCGAAATCCACCTCCTTAACACCATGGTTCCCTCCACATTTACAACGAGACATATACCTCTCCCTCACCCACCTTCACGAGGAGCCTAGCACATCGAAAGCGCCAACAACGACGTCGTCAACAAAGGAGAAGAAGGTACCTGAAACGGTGCTAAAGGCAGCTCTCCTCCGACGTGCGGCAGAGGATATCCGCCGTCTGATCGAGTTGCGCAGCCAAAAGCCAGCGCTCTCGGGCCTGCTGCAGAAGGGCAGTGTTGGTGATGATTTGTGGCAGCGGTTTCTAAGGGCGGAGAAGGAGATGGAGGAGGAGGTCAGAGATGTGGTTGCGGAGGTATGTTTAAATCCCCTTTTCTTTTCCCATTTTGTCAACTCCTTTGGCCCTTTTTGCTTACAATTATCCATTGCTCAGGCCAACCTTTTCGTTCCCAACTGGGGCAGCACCATCTTCCAGTCCGCCAATGAAATGGTTGTAAACAACCTCCTCCGCGAACGAGTCGCGGAGATCCAATCTACCGTTAAGGAGGAGAGGGAATGGTGGGATAAGAAGAAGGCTAGCATCCAAGAGGGATTTATGAAGGAGTTGGAGATCGATTCTTCCACTAAACAGACCAGTGCGGTCTCGGGCTCTGCACAAATTAAACAAAATAGTAGTGATGATGACGCCGTGTTGGTTGAGAGTGGCGGACCCGCTGTTGGTGGCGGTGGTGGTGGTAAGAACAAGAAGAAGAAGGGTAAGAAGTGATATTGATGTTTTCCTTCTTTTCCCTCTCCTCTTTCTACTTGCGATAGAGTCACTACTTTGGTGGCTCGTCTACGGATGGGTGTTGGTATATAGGCACGGTTGGGCCTGTGTTTGACGTTTCCTTTGGCCCGACTGGTCCAATTCTCGAAAAACATCTTTGTGCGCCATATACATTTTATTGATCCTATTGTTTTGTTGTTCTTGCTTCTTTAGACATACGGAAAAATGGGGTTTGGTCATTGCTTTTCTGATCTGTTATTATTATTCTGCGCTGTCTCCTCGTCTCCCGTGCCCTTTGTTGAACGTTAATTATCAGTGTACTCCAATCCTCTTTGACTGTAGCACCAGGTGTTTTTATTTATCTCCTGTGTTATATAAGCTACTTTTGAACGCTCTGGCATCTTCTAGCGCTTGACAGAGTATATCCTGTTTCCCTTCTGGAGTTTATCATTATTCTTATTATTATATTTTATTATATCTTTGTTTCTGGATTGTTATCCATAACTATTATCAACCAAGAAAGTATGTAATAGAGCAACAATGCAAATATTTGAGAGAAGGAGGATGAGGGCGCGGGGATGAAGGCTTTGTCGAACAAAACCTGTCATCCAGTTGTTGCTGGTTCTTGCGTGCCGCGAGGTGCGTTGCATTAAGAGCATATATTCGGCTAGTATATTTACCAAAGGCATTCATTATTATTTATTTTTTGCTATGGTACAATATAAAAGGAAAAAATGCGATTATAATTTGCCCCCTTTTGTCCAAACTTATCCCAGATACGCCTGTCATCTCCGCCTAGGAGAATTATTGGAAATTTCTATGATACATTATGGTCAAACAAATTACCCCAAATGCCTGCCCCCCTTTCCCCCGGAAGATATGTATAAAAAAGTGAGGAGGGTAATGAAAAAGGTAACAGATGATACATGCGCCTCTAAACCAAGAGCAGGAGTAATGGGAGGTATATCTTTTGAACAAAAATTTGCTCAAGACAACTCAGGGCTAGATATTCCAGGTAGTTGAAGATGGGTGGGGTGAGAAAATATCATTAGAGAGGCAGATTATCACTGCAGCAACTCCTCTGGCACTGGTTCCCCCAAATACAACTCCTCGCTCTCTCCCATCTCGAGCGCTGCCTTGCGGATCTTATCCTCGTTCTTGCGAGGATTCTCCGCCAACCGACTTAGCACAACCCGCAATAAATCTGTATACAGGTTAACCTCATGATCCTTCCTTGCATTCATGTCTAGATCCTCTATCAGCAAGCCCTGTTTGCCCAGCTCGATTACTTTCCTATCACGAAGCGATTCCAGTAGTTTCGTCACGTGCTGAAGGCTTTCCTTGCTACGTGGGTTCGTGGAAATGCGCCGTCGGTGACGGCGGGTCTTTTTGTTGTCTTCGAGTTCTGGTGGCGGTGGGAGGAGGCGGACGACTTCGAACATTAGGATGCGCGCTGTGACGACGTCCGGTATGTAGCCGAAGACATGCCGCATGGAATGCAGGGCGACGATCGTGCCTTGCGGGTCGAGCGAGAAAGAGAAACAGCGGAGGATTTGGTCGTAGAGGTCTTTGGTGAAGAATTTGCGGGCGTTGGCCTGACTGCGTGGGGTGAGGCTGAAGTACCAGTCCATCATTTCGCGGTACAGGACGCGTGCAGTGGGGAAGTTTGAGTCGAAGGATGGTCGCGCACGGTCGTATTGAATTTTGCCGCAGTCCCAAAGGCAGGCGAACGTTTCTAGATCGGGGCGGACAGTCGCTGACATTTGCTGATAGCGGGTCCAGACGCCAAGGACGTCCTGTTTGCGTAGCTCTGCGAAGAGGAGATGGTTCATAAAGAACACATTAGGTCGCATCTGGGCCTTTTCAAGGCATTCGATTACGTAGTTGGCCATGTGTTCTTGGCCGCGCCGGGTATAATAGAGTAATAGGAGGGAGAAGGTTTCAATGCTTGCGGGTGGAACAGTCCGTTGTTCAAATTTGGGGATACCGATGCCATCCCCGCCATCGCGAACTGATGGCTTACTTGATCCAGGTAATAGGTTTTTCTGGCGGGACCAGACAGTATCAATCCGTTCCTGGATCATCGCCCATCCGAGTTTCTCGGCCTTCTCTCGGGCGGTGATGCTTTCTTTGCGGAGCCAGCCGCCTATGACTCCATTCAAATGTTTTGCATCGGGGTTAATCCCGCGTTCATACATCAATTCAACAACTGCAGCGGCAGAATCAACCTCGCCCATGCCAATCAACTTCTTCATCCAACTTGCATAGAAGAACTTGTTTTGGAACTTCCGGGGCATGATAGTAAGGGCGGATAGTGACACTTTATTCACATCCGCTTCTGTAATGCTTGAAGCTTGCAGATTGTCAACTAGGCCGAGGGACGCGTGGTAAAGGGAAGTTGAGTCGGACGGCGAGGATTGTCCCGTGAGCATCATATCCTTGAATACCGCAACGGCCATGTCAACTCGGCCAGCTTTGAGGAACCCAACGCTTATCGAATCGTAGTCATTCATATTTATATCAGGCCCAAGAATTGTTTTGAGCCGTAGATACAAAGTCCAAGCTCGAGCACCATTTGTATTGCCAGGGATTTTAGCCCAAGCAACGATTATTGGTATTAAAATGCGTGGCGGGCGGGAATGGTCATCTGCAAGAAACGCCAGTGCAAAATCTTGCGCACTTTCCAATTCTCCATTTGCGATCAATATTTCAACCCCCAAGTTCCAAAACTGCTCAACCTCTGTTCTCGATGCGTAGTCTAAATGTTTCTCGCGACTTTTCCACATTGTAAATGCCTTATTTGACTGGCCATTTTCAAGAAGGAGTGTAATGTACCGCAGCCATTGGGCTTGCGTCAAATCTCGGCCATTTGAAAGAATATCTTCCGCCAAATCTTCCCAGTGCCCCAGCTGCGGGACTTGGGGACTGGCGCTCTGGCTTTGGGAGTTCCACATTATGGCCAAGGTCTCTTCTGGCAATAATTCAATAAAGGCCGGTATTAGGGCTTTACATCGCTGATATGACCTCCACAACTCCTGCCTATTGGCCCTGGTTGGATCTTTGATTATAACCTTTAAATTCTGATTGAATCGGTTAACATGCGCTTGAGCGGTGTCCGGGACTTTTAATTCGACTTCGAAAGATTCTTTAGGGGATGGTTTAACCGGCTCGAGCATTTCTTTCGGGTTCCATTCAGCTGTTTTGTGCTTCTCCAGGTCTTGCGCCTCCTCTGCAATCATTTCTTCCAGTCCAGCAAAAAAGTCCTCATAATGCTGTTTATCCTTCGCTTCTTCCTCCATATGCTCCTCTTCATATTTGCGAACCGCTTCACGGACTATTTCTCTTTGCTTTTCCGACAACTGCTTCATCAAGGGGCTGTTGGGCCCAAAAGGGCCCTGTTTTATCTCCTTCAGCTCTTCCTGTAGCTCTCGGATTTTGGCCCAAATAACATCTTGCTCGGCCCGTTCTTCTTCCTCTGGGTATACCTCGACTTTCTCCTTGCTCCATCGCGTAGGTTGTTCAAACCATCGTATAGAGGCTTTGGATTTGTTGTTCTGGCCATCACTGTTGGAGAGGGCCGTTATGCTGGAGGAGAAGGGTCTTCGCGTGTGCAGGTGCGGAGGGAAGCAGGAGTTAAGGCGACTCTGATGAACACCATGACGATGCCATTGAGCCCCGGACAGACTCAGGCGGCGCATGGATGTAGAGGCGCAAAATCAGACTATCGGAGCTGAAGTAAAAACCATAGCTTGGCTGAGCTCCGAAAAATATATTTGAGGTCAAAAGGATGGAAATCAATTATACGCCGAAGTGTAATATTACGTAGCATGACATCTCTCCCCGTAAGTTTAGTTAGTTCAGCAACGAGAGGGTATTATATAATCAGCCCCGTGAACACAGCCAGCAGTTATCCGCAAAACCGCGTTTTATATTTGATCAAACAACACTTTTGCGGTCATCAAAATTATCTATAGTTTTACTACTATAAATAATGACTATCGCTGACTATCACGGCGAGAATCGGGGACTGGAAAGCCTCGACGGCTTAGAGCACCAAGTTTGTCTTTGCCCTTCATGTTTGTCGTGCTCACTGGACCTAACATTCGCGCAGAGTTCATACATATACCAACCTGCCCAAAAAAACGCTTCACAGAATGAACGCCCATCGAAGAGACGTAAAGTGTCCAGCGCCCCGGCATCTCGGAACCAAAATGATATGCCATTTGCGTCTTTATTGGAAGGCAAAGAGGACGTAGAATCCGTCAAGCTGCGATATAGCTTATTTCAAGAATTCTGGGACACCCAGGAGCAGCAAATTCAGGTTTGTTGAATTTTTAAGGATGATGTGAAAAATTAAATAAAATGAATCTAATTTTCGAAAAGGCGATACTCCGCGACGTAGACTCGGAGATTTTAGACAATGTTTCTACGTTTGTAGAGCATGCTTCATCTAACAAGTACGCTGGTTGATATTTTCCTTTGGGAGAGTTGTTAACTGATCTATATGTAGCTGCAATGGGCGTGTCCCTGCCGGATTGATTACTTTGGGCTCAAATTTTTCATCGATAGGACGGTTATTAGATCGATTGCACCGGCAAATGCAATCTGCCGCTACTGGGCAGGTGGTTGCGCTGGATTCTGGAGATGCATCCAATCTCAAAACTGCACTAAAGCATATCATCAGATCTGGTACAAGTGTGGTAAACGATGTGGATGGGGAGTTACCAATTGATCGGGCAGTGAGTATAACTTCCTGCTTTTTGTCCGAGGCTTCAGCGCTGAAATTTAAACAGGGCCCAAAACCTCTTGCTTATGACCTAGATATTTTGCATGACCACGTAAAGCAAAGAGGGATTGAGAAAGTGGTAATTGCCTTTCGAGACAGTGAAGCCTTTGACCATGGTTTATTGGCAGACCTAATATCATTACTCAGGTAAGAAAATCTCAAAGAGTTTCAGCCGACCAACAACCCTAATGTTTACTAATGTTTATTTAGTTCTTGGGTTGATCGAATCCCCTTCGTTCTGCTCTTCGGTATCGCAACTTCTATCGAGCTTTTTGAGGCTAGGCTTCCGAGATCTTTGGTAAATCTATTGCAAGGCTGCCGATTTGACATTCAGGACTCTGGGGATTCTGTAAACCGAATCTACACCACTCTCCAAATGCACCAGGGGGGCACTCTATGGTTGGGTCATAACGTGAGCAGAATACTTTTTGAGAGGTCCAGGGACCATTTTCAAAGTCCGGAAGGCTTCACGAATGGGATCAAGGTGTGTATATCGAACTATATCACAAATGTACCCTCTTTCGGAGCTACAGCATTGACAACTGTAGTACGTGTATATGGCTCATTTCTTCGCCAACCCACTATGTACATTGCTGTCAGAAATTGAATCTGCCAATATCCTCCAATCGGATTTATGCGAGGCTATCCGAAACATACCCTCCTTCCGCAGGTCAGTATTCAACTCACAAATATCTTCAAAGCTTGCCCCATAACTCACTCTCCATTGTTAGGCATGTGCATGGTTTGCTAGACGATGGTGAAGCGGGAAAGGCCCGAACACTTTTAGAAGACGACGAGTTACTAGCACGGCATGCCCGATCAAACCTTCGGAGCGGCCAGGAAAAAATCAGCGCTATGTTACATTCTGTTGAGATACTGTCAACGGTGCTACAGATTTTGAAGATCCCTAGAACACCCACACTCTCTGAACTTATCATTCAAGCAATGGCTGGGGAGCTCCTGGGTTCAAAAATCGTTGAAGATATGCTCGCGGTACTAAAAAAATCGCCATCCAATACCATCGAAACCCTGTTAGGTACCCTGCAACAAGGAATGGTGGAATTAGATGCTTTCAGGGAAGTACAGGAAACGTTCCAATCATTGTTACAAAATAAAAAGGGCTCCGCCCCTCTTCGCAGTGAATTCGATGAATACCATTCAACCCACAAAACCACGGTCGTTGGGCAGAGGGTCAGATTTACAAAATCTAAAGCAAAATTATCGAAACAAGACATCGAATATACCGCTTTTGTTAATGATTTAAGCGCCGGTTTCCAGGATTACTTCTTGAGTAATCTCATATCTCCGCTCGACCTTTTCATGCATGAGGCATTCCTCTACGACTTGAAAACACCCGTAAAGGGTGCTTTTACCCCTCGGCCTCGTTCCACGATCGAGCGAGCTTTATCTACTCCATTTGATTACCTAGCTACAAGCGCTCTTTCTACGGACGACGAAGAAATGATGCCTTCCAAACCAGCAATCTCGATTCTTTATAATCTTTATTCGGAAACAGGGTCCCTTGTCAATGTATATGACCTGTGGCGTGCCTATTATACAATGGCGGGTGGTGATGATTGGGAGGAGCCGGATGAGCGACAAGCATTGGCTGTATTCTATCGCGCCTTATCGGAATTGAAAATGATGGGAATGGTCAAGTATAGCAAGAAGAAGATAGACCATCTGGCGAAGTCAACTTGGATGAGTTTGTAATTTTATAGGGGTCTAGCGACGATGTATACAATGCATCAATAAGAAACCATGCATGTCAACAGATAACTGCTTTTCAAATACGGAAAAGGAAAGATATAGGGGTATCATAATTCTCCTCTAGTGCCATAATAGCGCTGCCCCATTGTTACGGCAGCCCCGTAACTAATGGTGTTTGTACAACAATCCTCCAAAAACGCCGGTCATCATAAAGTCCCTTTTCGTCTTTCGTACCCGTAACATAGCGCCATCCTGTTTCACGAAAATGGCCACATAGACCATGAGCGCCCTGGCCGCTCCTGTCTCTCGGCTTCTAACTGTTCTTCACGGAGCTCCCGGTCAACTTCCTCTGCCAACTCTGCTAGTTCGGCATCCAGCTCCTCATCCTCCCTATTTCGAACAGGATGGATAATATTATCTCTCCCCAGGGGTCGCCCACCCTCGCTGAAAACCATGGCTTCCCTCCGCCTTCGACGCAGTGCTTGCTCTTCCGCGGTGCCTTCTTGCCGTCTCCTTCCGCCGGCCCATAGTGGTAAACCTGCAGTTTCCTCCCCGTCAACCATCCAGACATCGCTATCGCCGTCACTTTCATCATCATCATCTCCGTCTTCGTCATAGCCTCTCCCAATCTCATCGTCATATATACTGCGAGTGTGCTCCTCCATCCTACTTCCCATCAGCCCATATTTCCGTAATTGGCAGATTCCCTCCGGGTGGGAGGAAAGGGTGCTGATGATGGAGCTCATGACAGAGTCATCTGTATACCAGGTTTTGGTTAAGCCAACTACGTCTACTCGCTTGGATTCATCATGCGTGCTGCAAGGGAACGGGTACTTCGAAAGCCACCGACTGATCACGCCGGCCTCCAGCGCAGCAGGGATGTTTTCTCTGAGAATTATATCAAGGGCGTTTAAAGCTTTCTTTTCGCCTTGCGGTCGGGTTCTAGGAAGGATGGGCGAGACTGTTTTAATGTTTTCTTCTTTGTGTTCGGCGAGAAAATTGCAGAGGCAGTCGACGAGGGCAGTGTAGGTGGGGAGGTCTTTTAGTCGGTTGGAAACGGAAGAACGGGACACTGGCGGAAAGGTGTAAAGTTAGCAGGAATAGTAGGGAATGTAACGAAAAGCGGGAAATAAAGTAAACGATGGGGACCAAAAAGAAAGGGAATACTTGCATGCTCGATTAGAGACTAGGAAATAGAGAGCATTCAAAGCCTTGCTTCGGAGAGCCGGATCCTTGCTTGACAGGTCTTCAAGAAGTAGATCTCGCGTAGATCCTTTCGTTGATCTTTCGGAGATGATTCGCAATGCCCTACCTGATTGTTAGAATCTTTGTGATAAAGCATCTGCTGCGAGCAAGCCCTTACGCTGCTCGAAGATCGAAGCTCGTGCTTTCTGATAGCTTTTGTAGAGTTTCTAGTTTGAGAGCTACGATTTTTGTTAGTCCACAAATTCTCAACCACCGGAAAAGATATTGTTACCATCTTCCGTCCCTTCACCAATTACCTGATCATCCTTGTCTCCGTTTCTGATTGCAGTGAGCTCCCGGATGCGATGAAGCTCGGCGGCGATTCCGCGCACTGCAAAAAATAGAGTGACGCCTGTACAGAACGGTTATTGGCATTTCACGAAGATTTAGAGTCACGAGGTCCATACCTAAACATAACCATACGACGCGATCATTACTTTGCGAAGCCATAGCCATCGTGTGTCGCCTTTTCTCACGGGCTCTCTATATTGATGCCGTGTTTGCGGGCGAAACAGCTCAAGGGAATGAATGGGTGGAGTGGCAGAATATTTATCTGAGCCCACCCAAAGGCGGTGAGCATGTGATTTTCCAGCGTTGACAAAAATTATTCAGTTGAGCGACAAAATATCACAGCGCAGCCGACAACCAGAGGTTCAGCCACTTTCCTCCGATTTTCAGCTACGAGAAATTTCGCCAACAATGGCCCCTTCGCAGCTGAAGCAGCTGAAAGCCTCGCTGCGGGAAAGCGGCATCTTAGGGCCCCAACAGTCCAAAAAGCAGAAGCAGAAAAATGCAAAGTCCGGTGCGGGCGCCGCAAACCGAATACAGCGCAATGCTGTGCTCCAGGGAATACGGGAACAGTTCAATCCCTTCGAGATCAGGGAGCCTGCAAGGCCTGCAAAATTCAGTTCTACTTCGCGATCGAACCTGGATGCACCACGGTCTAGACCAGGGGTTACAAAAAGCCTAGGAGAGCAGAGAGTGAGTTCTCTGTTCCTGTCCATGTTTTCTTGCTTGGCGATATTAGATGCTAATTATTATGTAGAGGAAAGAAACTCTCTTAAAGGAAATGCAACGCCGGAGCAAAGTCGGAATATTGCTCGATCGACGGTTCGGTGAAAATGACCCTACCATGACGCCCGAAGAACGAGCAGCGGAACGGTTCGCAAGAGAGAGCCAGAAGAAGCTCAAAAAGGAGTCCATGTTCAACCTTGAAGATGACGAAGAAGAAATGCAACTTACCCATTTGGGCCAAACTATCACGTTCGACAAGGAGAACGATGATGACTTCGAAGAGGACGATCTAAATGCCTCAGATGAAGACGGCGAATCAGAAAAAGCACGTAAGCGAAGGCGAAAGGATGAGGAGGATGATATGGAGGGACTAGCTGAGGACTCGGAGGGAGAAGGACAGCCGGAGCGGAAGAAATCTAAAAACGAAGTCATGAAGGAGCTTATTGCGAAGTCAAAATTTCACAAATATGAGCGCCAAAAGGCCAAAGAAGACGATGATGATTTGCGAGCGTCTCTCGACAAGGGCCTTCCTGAAATCTTTGAAATAATGAGAGGAGTCAAAAAGCCAGAACCGGAACCTTTACCGAAACTTGATCTTACTGCTATGATGAATCCGGACCGTGCAGCTCTCTTGGATGGAAAGGATAGGGACGAGGCTGATAAGGAGTATGATCAACGGTTGAAACAAATGACCTACGACAAGCGAGCTAAGCCGTTAGACCGTACCAAGACGGAAGAGGAAAAAGCGGAAGAGGAAGCAGAGAGATTAAGACAACTAGAAAAAGAACGGCTGAGAAGAATGCAAGGAGCGACGGATGACTCGTCCGGGGAGGAAGATAATGGCGGTGATGAAGACATGCAGGATGATTCGGAACCAGACGATGCGAAGGCTTTTGGACTGGCTCAACCAATTAACATGCCAGAGCTCGGTGTGGAAGATGAAGATGATTTTATTATCGACAGCGACCTTGTCGAGTCTGACTCTGAAGCAGAACTCTCTCTGGATGAGAGCGATCTGGCTAGATCTGCGGTTGAAGAGGAGTCCGAGGAAGAAGATGATGAATTCATTGGCGGTTTGTTTCTCCCTCCTGACACGGAAGCCGATAGGGGACCCGCGGCGACGAATGGCGAGACTTCCACAACGGCGGCAAACAGCAATCTTGCATTCACATATCCCTGCCCCGAAAGCCATGATCACTTTTTGCAAATCATCGAGAATACCAAAATTGAAGATCTGCCCACTGTTGTCCAGAGAATTCGCGCTCTCCATCATCCTAGACTCCACAATGACAATAAATCGAAGCTCGCGACCTTTTCGAAAGTGCTTGTACAGCATACAGTGTACCTAGCCAACCAGCAAAACCACCCACCGTTCGCTGTTCTCGAGAACTTGCTACGTCACATCCATTCGATGGCCAAGGCTCAACCAGAGGCAGTAGCTAGTGCAATGAGGAATCATCTGCGAGAGATGTCGGAGAGTCGACCATTGGAATTGTTGCCAGGGGATCTCGTTATTCTAACGGGAGTTGCAACCATATTCCCTACCTCTGATCATTTCCATGCGGTTGTCACGCCATCCATGCTTGCCATGGCTAGATACCTTGGCCAGAGCAATATCGCCAACCTTGGGAATATCGCGACTGGCGCTTATATCACAACTCTTTGCATCCAGTATCAGACGTTAGCAAAACGATATATCCCTGAATTCATGAATTACGTCCTCAACGTCCTCTGCATCCTAGCGCCTAGCGAGCCCAAGCATACTCTCGGCTTCTTCCCGATTCGGCAGGCATCTACATCCCTGTGTCTAACCTCATCGAAATTCCCGTTAACCTCTATCAAAAAACCTACCTTCTGGGACATTCTCGCCGACTCTTCCACTGACGGAGCTGAACAAGAAGCCCTCAAGCTTTCCCTCATCAGCACGTTTATCGCCCTTCTTGACCAGGCCGCCGACCTTTGGTCCTCCAAATCTGCCTTCTACGATGTTTTTGCTCCAGCAACCCGTGTCCTCAAGTTCCTCGACAAGTCCCTCAACAATAAGGCCCCCCGCACCCTCTATGACCAGCTGCAAAAGACCCGCGACAAGCTGCAGACGCTTCTAAAACAATCTGGCCTCGCCCGGCGGCCACTCCTGCTCCACAATCACCGCCCCCTAGCAATCAAAACCGCCATTCCTAAATTCGAAGAATCCTTCAACCCGTCCCGCCACTACGATCCTGACCGCGAACGTGCTGAGCTCAACAAATTGAAAGCAGAGCATAAGCGGGAGCGCAAGGGTGCCATGCGCGAGCTGCGTAAGGATGCGAATTTCATTGCGCGCGAGAGCCTGCGTGAGAAGCGCGAGAAGGATGCGGAGTATGAGCGCAAGTATCGCAGACTTGTGGCGGAGATTCAGGGTGAGGAGGGAAAAGAGGCGAAGGCGTATGAGCGAGAAAAGAAGGCGAGGAAGGCGAGGAAGTAGATGGGGAAGTTTTTGGCTCTTTTTTTTTTCTTTTGACCTCACCCATACCTAACTATATTTTCTCTGTTCGATATACTATTTTAGCGCCTACGGTGGCGGACGCGGCTACGGTTAATTTAGAGTTCAAGAGGCGTAAATAAAAATGAAACGGCGCGAGGCTTGTAATGTTTATAATCTGATGGGCTGAAATAAACAGCATCTGTTATTCATTCTTTTCGCAACTCCATCAATCTGGGGGTATCTATGTATCAATGCTCCAGAATGCGGCAGACATGTAACTAAAAGGGGTCCCTAACTGTCGCAAAAAGCCAATGGAATAAAATCAAGTAGAAAAGAACCACAATTCTCCCGGCGCCACCGCTATCTAAAACAAGAAATGTAAATGAAACGAATTGAGGCTAATAAAACACACAAAAAGAGGTCGCTCTAAGGGTATATGTCACATTTTAAGCTCCGTCGCCCCAACACGAAGCAGATACTCACATCTCTCTATTTGCCTCTTATCAATAAGCCTGGTCGTCGTCTTGCCTGTTTTGATGTACAGTTGGTGCAGCGCTTTCCCAGTCTTCGCAGTCGTGACAGTTCCCCATACAGGGCTGCCCTTAACTCGATGTTTATTCGGATCATAGCTGCGTATAAAACTTGTCCAGTATCCTTGCACAACGGGCACAATAGGCGCATTAACTCCTTTGCCCCTGTATGAGCCGGGTCCGTGGGCGTACTTTGGGCCCCAGATGGCCGCCATGTGAGCCGTGTGGGGGACTCCGATGCCGTTTTTCATAGCTGGAGGGTCCTCAACGTCATAGTGAAAATTCCATACTTTACTCCGATCGCCGTGCATGCTACCTGCAACGGTGAGGATGATGGCGGGGCAGGTGTACCGCATTTCACCATAGGCGTTACTTCCCTGGCGCCAGTACGCGCCATATTTTCTTTTGGCTTCGGGAAACACATCGTTGGTCTTTGGGTAAAGTTCATGTATCTTGCGGAAGTGCTTTTTCTCCATGGCTGGGAATTGGTTTTTCAGGAAAGTGTCGGATTCCTTGAAGCTATTTGTTTTTCTCGGGACGAAAACGGTACCTTCGTTATTGTCCGAGCCGAATATCATGGGGACTTTTTTGAACTGGCCTCTCGCGAAAAGCTTGTAGGTATAGTCTTGAATTAAATAGCCGTCGATAGTTGGACTATACATGAACAGTGGTGGACCGATGCCGCCAGGGAGTGGATAACGCCTGTCGAGTTGTTGCATTGTTTTCGCATCTACCTTGCGGAGACAAGCGAGGGAATCTTTGCCTGTGCATTTTGTATTCTTGACGAGATTGTCATACATATACTGGCTTTCCCGGATATTTAGCTGCGTCCCAAATGAAGGGGAGCCTGCTGCTGCTGCGTGGAAAGTGTTGACCCCTCTGCCTCCGAAAGAACTGAGCAAATAATATACAGAAGCTGCACCAGCACTATCCCCTCCAATTGTGACATGGTCAGGATCTCCACCGAACTGAAAATAAAAGTTAGTCTAAAAAACTTTCAATCTCACCCAGGAATTTAAAAAAAAGATATAAATAAATAAATAAAATAGGAGGGCTGAGTGCTTGAATAAACGGGCAAAGGGTGGCGCAAACCTGTTTAATATGTTTGTTAACCCATTCAAGAGCCTTCATTTGATCTTTCAGGCCATTGTTAAGACTGGCCTTTTCCTCGATCTCCTTGCTTGCAAGGAACCCATAAAGCCCAACACGATAGTTGAAAGTCACAACGATAATATTCATGCCCGAGGCCTCGACGAGGCCGGTACCGTTGAGACGCCCACCGGTGCCAGCATTGAAGCCACCACCCTGAATATAAAAATAAACAGGGAGCTTAGAGTCCGATTTAACGTTGGATGGACCATAAACATTGATGAAAAGGCAATCTTCTGAAGTATGTTTTCGAGGCACGGTTCTAGTTGCCAAACAACTGCGGCCAAACTGTGAAATGCTTGTTAGTTATTTCTCGTTCATTTATTCCCACCCACTTCAACCTGAAGAAGAATAGAGATGGAGGGTATCGAAGGCTTTACTTTATCTGCACGTTGTTCCTTTTTCTCTTTCACTGGATCCTCGGGTGCTGAGAATCGAAGCTTCCCCAGCGGAGGGGCAGCATATCGCATTCCAAGCCATTGAGTAACACCTCCAGGGTTTTCCACTCCCTTGTATTCGGCATAACCCAAGTTAACCAATGGCTCCACAGCATGGGCGGATTCGAAAGTATTACTTAGGAATAATAGTAGACATATGAATGGCACGAGTGACGCCATGAAACAAAAGCAGAAAATAAAAATGATCAACCACTGAGGGTGCAGAGAAAAATGTTTCTTAACCATGAAAAGCAAAGGATGCGGGAGCAGGATGATATCTCCTTTCTGGAGACTCAACCCGACAGCCCGTGTCTCTGGAACAATAAATCGTCGATCTACAGCCTGCAAAGAACTGGTCAGATTGGCGATCCTTTGGTTTATAATAATGGGCGCCCAATGTTTCCCTTTCCAGAGTCACCGCCGCTGTTCCTGCGACAGTGTTTTCTCCGAGGAAAAAAAAATCATTTCTCTCTTTGTTGTTGAACAAGCGCCGCCCGTCGCCCCGCCTCGTGTCCCCGTCGCAACTCGGACTTTGTGGGCGCATCATCGTGGTTTTTTTTTTTCGGTGTTCGTTTAGAATGTGCATGCATGGGGTGTGAGTTTGTTTATTTAGCCCGGTTTGGCGTCTGGCTAGACCTCAAAGAAAGTATTATTATTGCGAAAAAGTATACGGTTTTCTTTCGGCATCAAAACTCCCCGCGCTCACCGTAATGGACTTACTATTTATTCCCACGTTCTGCGTCGACGACATGTTTGAAAGGTGGTCAATCTGCTCAGATCAGGATTTGCTTTGTGTTCTGATCATTGAGGCCAGGTGCCAAACCCTGATACCAAGGTAGCAGCTATCCGCCATGTCATAATACGGTGCCCAAGTGTCGAGACTCCCAAACATGCGCGCCGAATTGGGTGATCGAAGCCAAAGAAACCAATAGACAGGATACTAGTCCGTAGCTTCTGCAGGAACATGGGATCAGCACAGCCGCCAATCTCGCATCCCTTTGGTTGAGTTTAAACCGAGAGTTGCAGCCACGTCGAAACTAACGATCTAGGGGTGGCTGATCAATGGCGCCCCAAAAATTGACCGTCGTACGGACTAAATTGTGCACAGCCCAGGCATGATTATTCCGCAGAGAGCTTGCTTTGCATGTATCCGTTTGGTTTATCGCCGCGGTGCTTGGCCTTCGCTTTCGTCCAGGAGGCCACTCTTTCTCGTCATGTTGATGCCTCCGCGTGTTCCCCACTCGTCTCGTGTCCGGGTGTTGGCGGACAGGAGCAGAGTATTACCCAAGCAAAGATGGAGTTGGTTTATGTCACCAAGCGGCCTATTTTAGCGTTGTGGCATCTAACCTACACTGGCATAGGGCGGCACATGCGTAGCTGCTTTTGGCTCTCGAGTTTCACCTCGTGGCAAGTTCGCAAGCTACCTAGGATGAGCCCGTGTCAGGGTCTGCCTGGGATGGGATGGCGGGGATAAATATAGGATCCGGCGGGCAATGGCATCAATATGAAAGTAGCGGTACAGACGATCTCGTGCTGGGACGACAAGTCGACGACCCGCTGCGCTGGCTGAAGATGAGAACAGGGGAATCTAGGTATGGATGTAATTATTAGCAGTGCCATTAACCCTTTTAACGTGCGTGTTCATACCCTTGGATGTGAATCCGCCCGAAACCCTTGAACTGCCCGCGAACACGAGCACGATGACAAGGGTACTCGAGTAGAGGACAGAGCACCATTGTTAGCCTTGCTATCGCAAGCGGTGAAACGTGAGTATGTATGTATTCATCACCAAGTGCGTAGTTATAACTCTCCAAATTTACCTAAAATCTAAACGACTGAACTTGACACAGCAGTCCGTACAGTCAAACAGGACATCACCTGGAAGCAGATGTCATTGCACTACACAACAGAATGATACTTAAAGGGGGATACACAGCAGCCTATAACAACATTTGAGTGAGTCAAATGGGATTTTTTTCATATTTTTTTCAGTGTAAAGACTTAATTTCACATAATATTCAATTTATAGACACATCAATTCAAATTAATTTCATGTTAATCACATTAGATAACTAGATCTAATTGGATTAGTAAACTACTATGTATCTATGTATGATTTAGTGTACTTACACACAGGAGGGTGCTCGAGATCTTCAGATATCATCTAGTAGGGTGACATCTAGACATCTAGACATCTCATCTCTCCCTGAAGAGCCCTTTAAGCATCATCTGTTCTAGTGATCTCTAGGCATTCTAAAAATGTGAGTTAGATTGCTCCACTATTTACAGTCCTCAATGAAGAGAGCTAGCTTCCTTATAAATAAAAGTTGTCGATTCTATAAACTCCATCTCTATGTTTATAAATGTATAGTACATCATGGGTATCATCAATAGCTATCTCCTTCTAATGCTGCAAAAGGGTATAAATATATCTCCCTGACTTTTGCTTTGATTTCCTTAATTCAAACACCACAGCGAGTTCCCGTGCGCTGCAGATAGGGTCTTTAGGAGCTCCCAGATTATGCCCATTTAACCACAAGAATCACAAATCATAATCAACTGATAGTTTAGATGTAGAGGATGGGCTAGGCTTTGCATGGATTTATTTTCAATTATGCCCCTAAACCACATTGTCAAGTAGCTAAAAAGGGGAAAGAAGAACTGATATATTGTCAAAAGCCGTTTCTTTTCCCGATGAATATCCGTACTAAACAACCCAGTCGTTCCCTCCCAGGATTGTCGTGTTGCATCCGAAGATGGCACTCTGGCGGTCTCAACGATGTGTATCAGGTTGCTAAATCAATCAGGTTTCATCGATCGTCTAGTCAGGCAGAAAAAAAAGCAAGCGAAGCCTACAGCAGCAAAGGTCGTAGGCATAAGGTACTTGCTGCTGACGAGAATTCTCACTCGCTGAATGTCTCCATGGCTTTGTTGCGGAAATTTACACGTATGGAGTATCTGCGGCTTGAGTGCGAGATGTCTTCCACCCTGAACACGCAGATCATGTATGTGCCTTCCGTCTGAGTTCATCAGCAAGCCGCTCAATATAGAACCTAGCCATATCACGAGGAAGACCGTCGAAAAACCGTGCGATTTTGTCCACCTCCACCCGGCCCCTCTCATACGCTTGGAGATCCCGATTTCCGTACACGTCTCGACCCGCCGCGTATCCTTTGTTAATGTTCCGGAAAAATACATTGACAGCTACGCTCACTCCATTGGTTGGATTGGCGGTATGGAGCCAAAGTGGTGGAATAAAAAGAATATCCTCTGGCCTGAGGCGGGCTTCATGAGGATGGGTGCCTGGTGGAGACTTCGGGGAAGTGTCTGACATGTTTTGGAAGAGATTGATTGAAGAACTGGACGCTCCAGGTGCGAAGCCTAGACGTAGCACGTCCGATGGTGGATATAGAATAAGTCGTTTGTCTCCCTGTACTTGACAGAGCACGTTTGCCATGACCTGGACCAAAAGAAAATTAGCTGTGTAGACCTCGACAGTCTGGATCAAAGGAACTCACATCATAATGGAGCCATAAAATAACTGGCCCGGATAACCTCAAAGGTGAGCTGTGCGCATTCTCTGAAACTAAAGAAAGTTCAGGAGGGAGACGGAAATCACCTTGAAGGCTCGGGAAATCCTGGTCTAGGTTTGTAGGCCGCTCCGACGGGTTTATGGAAGAGATTGCGCGGAGGTATTGCCGGGAGCCATCGTAAATTTCGTTTATGAATGTCCCAAATTCTTTTGTAACGTATGAGAAGTTCTTATTCTGGAAATTCATATTTTCAGACGATGCTTCGTGTACTACTACCTGAGTAAAGTTGTTAGTACTTCATTATCCATTTTAGTGATCTGGGCAGCTCTACCTTGCGATCGCGCCCTATAGCTTTCTCAAGGTATTCCTTCGTCCAAGATTTCGAACATGAGCCAATATTAAGGCCGCTAAGAATGACGGGCTTCGCATTGTCAACAATTATCTGAAACTCTCGAGCCGTCGAAATGCTGATGCGAGGAATTATCTCCATCTCGGGAAGTTGTCCATTAGGCTGCTTATCTATCGCTTTAGATATCTCCTCTGGCGTGCTAGCTTCCTCTCCATTAGTTGACAGTTCGCAGAGATTCCACTGGTTGGTAGCGCCAGGTCCTGCGCTTTGCAATAGCCAAGTGCATTCGTTCCAATATATCCCGAACGAGAAGCAAAGAGCGCCGCCGCCAACAATAAGTACGTCGTCATCACCGATTTTGCAAGAGGAGTGGCCAACAAAGAGCGGTCTAGGTCCGTTGCATTCAACTCCTAACTCACCCGCTGCTAACAGAGGCGTGTTGTGACTGAGATCCAGGGTATTCAGCGCATTTATGTCAAGAAGCATTATTTCATAGTCCTGGGGGATACAGCAGTGCCTGGCTACGCCTCCAATTATGAAGCTGCCCCTTGACGTCGTAGTTATTGATGCTCCAAACCGCCCTAGCCATTTATATAGAGGGTTCGAAGCACGCAGGCTATCCGTAAGATCATCTAACTCGACGTGCAGCTGCCCATCACCGGATTTCACCAGTTTCCAGGCCCAGAAATCATTCAATACGACACCATATCGTGATATGCCTCCAAACAACACGCCCGACTGTCCATCGATATTTGCAATCGATGCACCAAACCTGGCAGGGGGAGGCTGATTGGCAACATTGACCTCCTGCCAACCTTTTGACACATTCCATAGAAGCCAGGTACTCAAAACATCACCGTTGCTGGTCTTACCACCGCAAATGAGTACATAAGGGTCATCCGCTCCAAAATTCACCGTAGTTGCACAGTGCCTATAAAGCGGAATTGGAAGGCTATCAGTTCGACGCCATTGCCCAGAGGACTTTAGCCAACAATCAGCCATAGCCTTGCTGGGGGCAGCTCTGCCTCCTACAAGCAGGCAATCTTGTCCATCAAATTGAGTTATAGTGTGGCACATCCTGGCCTCTACGTCAAGTGGTGGCATTTCGCCAGGCGCTGTGTTGGTTTTAGATGTAGCGTATTCATCAGTCGAGGACAGTCGAGTATGTTGACCTAGGCCACCGTGTAATCCGAAGGTATTAGCGGTTGTAGGAACTACAGCGCCGAATCGCCGTTTGCTGGTCTTCTTTGGAGAACACAAACAAGCCAGTGCCAAAGGTTTTGGCTCTGTCCGAGATTCTCCCACCTCGCGTGGGGGGATGGATTCGGCCTCTGTCCTACGAGTGGTAGCAAAGAGTAGAAAATGGTGCGATGCGAAGAGGGCGAACTCTTCCCACTCGTCAAATGCCTCTACTGCATCGAGTGATAGCCTCTCATCATCGCTGAGGAATGCAGGGTCGTTCCACAATTCCCATAAATTCGTTGCTTTCGCGTTTGCCCAACCAGACTCAAGAAAACGCTGTTCCTGCTGGGGAAGCGAGGGATACTTATGGATTGAATGCAACGGGCATTGGAGTTTTATAAAATCTTTCATCATTGTAGTTGCAAATGGATGGTTTGGCCCCTCTGGGAAGTACTGCTCCAGCAAACAGAAATTTACATCTTTCCAGCTGTTAGTCGCACCGGGTACTTTGGATGGCTACGATTAGAGATGTCCTTACCATTACTTAGCCTCGGCATGAACCGAATAAGGGCGTCCGCTAGATTGACTTCCATATAAGTTATTGAAACTTCGGCTATGCAAAGGATGGAGGCTTTATCTAAGCCTACCACATCCTTTAATGCGGCCTCTAGCTTTGGAAGATCTCCGAGATCGCACCCAATACCAACATACTCTTTGCTTCGCATGAGAACACTGCCAGTTTCTGGTGTCAATTGTACATCCGAAAGAAGGCCCCTTAATGCAGCGCATTGGGTTACGGTATCCCGTTTTTTAATCATCAGTTTGTGGTGGTCAATATCAATAAATATCGCATTTTGGCATAGACCAGCGTCTCGGCTCAGGAACTGGAAGGGCAGTGGATCGCTTTATATAAACCCATTCAACCTCATATTAGCACATATGTATCGACATCAAGAGGATTATAATGCAATCGTTTTTGATTACTTACAAGCCACAACCCAGATTCACGATCGCCTTCTGATGTTCTGAAGGTTCTTCAAGAAACCTCCGCACGGAGGTCTCAACAGCACGCATGCGCAGCCAGTAGCCGCGATTAATCAATGGAGACCTCCTCAGGGGCTTCTTCACAAAATGGCGGAAAAAATGAGGCTCGGGATAGTAGATGCGCTCGACACTGCGTTTAGAAACTATGCTGGCACTATTGGTCTATTATCCATCGTAAGCATAATTTCGGTCGATAATTCAGTTGCACAAATGTGGTAATCACGGAGAATGCACGTCTTACCTCCATCACGAGGGTCGAATCCCTCTCCGCCTTCGTAATTTTTGGTGCCATGGTGCCAAAGAGAACCCCTCCTAGGAGTGCTAGCGGCTTCTCCCTTCGAATGTCACTATCATTTATTCCGTAGAGATGTACGAATGGGTACCCCAACGGCCCTAGGCGCCCGCTTTTTTAAATTGACCGGGTCGAAGTCACGTGGATAAAACAAGGTGTGGTCCGAGCGCAGCCCGCACTATCCGATTGGACTAAACTAAGATAGGACTTAATCTGATCTAGCGCTTGATGCCGAGGTTGGCGTCACTGCCGTGTTTGTCTCGTTTGCTTCACCTCGCTCCTCCAGACCCCAGTGCGCCCTCTGTCGGTTGACCATCGCCAACTCCTACTATCAACCATCAACGACGAGCTAGACAGCCCCGCCCTCTTCTCTCTTACTACATTCTCTACGCATTTTGCTGGCGTTGCTTTCTGCTGCTGTTTGCGCCTTCGTTGCCCCAAGGTGGGGTTTCTCGATTCCAAACTGTGGCTGCCTATGGCATGCGAATGTGTTAGTTCTTCTGGCCGTCATCCCAACAGAGGTCAATGACAGTGACTGACATTTACGAGGAAACATAGATATCATCGCGCGGTGTCAGCTTTTGTACGGCCTGGGGGATAACGTGCACATCCTCTTTAGCGCGATAGCAACGCTCCCTTATTTTTCAGCATGGCGATGAATTTCGTCACCTTCAATCAGGACTACAGCTATTTAGCTGTCGGTGCGTAATCCGCTATCGAAGCACTACACTTGACAAGGTTGCTCATTTCTGATGGTGTCTGCTTTTACATATATGCAGGTACCTCGAAAGGTTTCCGCATATTTACCACGGATCCGTTCGCGAAAAGTTACGAAACGAAAGAAGGGAATATCGCGATTATAGAGATGCTTTTTTCAACTTCCCTTGTCGCCCTCATCCTTTCCCCTCGACGGTTACAAATTACAAACACCAAGGTTGGTAATTGCCATATTCTCCTTACCCTTCTATCTAGATCCTCTTGGTATATGTGGTCATATAAATTCCTATATTAACTGATGGATCAGCGACAATCAACCATATGCGAGTTGACCTTTCCTACGACTGTCCTTGCTGTCCGTTTGAACCGGAAACGATTAGTTATTGTGCTGGAAGACCAGATATACCTATACGATATCCAAACAATGAAACTTTTGTACACGATTGAGACATCGCCAAACCCGAGCGGTGCGTAATTAATTTGACATCCGAATCTTTCTCACCCTTGACGGAGTAGAATTGATCACTAACTATTATTCCTAGCCATTTGTGCACTCTCTCCTTCTTCGGAAAACTGCTATCTTGCCTATCCTCTTCCGCAAAAGGCTCCTCCCTCTTCCTTCACACCACCTTCGCATGCTCCACCCAGTAGTACACATATCTCCCCCACCAGCGGTGAAGTTCTTATTTTCGACACGCTAAAGCTTGAGGCCATTAATGTTGTTGAGGCTCATAAGTCTCCGTTATCGTGCCTCGCAATGAATACGGAGGGCACTCTGTTGGCTACAGCTTCTGACAAAGGAACAATTATCCGGGTGTTCTCTGTTCCTGACGCGCAAAAGCTATATCAATTCCGAAGGGGCTCGATGCCTTCCCGGATTTTTAGCATGTCGTTCAATATAACATCCACACTTCTCTGCGTTTCTTCAGCAACCGAAACTATCCATATTTTCAAACTAGGCCACCAGGGTACTTCGGAAGATTTTCCTACTTCTCCAATCGGCGTCGATTCTCGGAGCCCAACTACCCGGCAAAGAGGGTTCAGCCAAGGTTCGAGTGCGTTCTCAGGTGGGGACGATTCACCTACGGATCACGATCCTAGCGACATCACCGCCCGAAAGCATAATGGTACATTTATGGGCATGATACGTCGGACATCACAAAGCGTAGGCAATTCGTTCGCGGCGACTGTTGGTGGTTATCTGCCTAAGGGGGTGACGGAGATGTGGGAACCGGCACGGGATTTTGCGTGGATTAGACTTCCGAAGACAGCAGGGCAAGGTCCCCCAGGTTCGAACGCTGGACCCGTGCGAAGTGTAGTGGCGATGAGCAGCAATACGCCCCAGGTTATGGTTGTTACTAGTGATGGTAACTTTTATGTGTATAACGTTGATTTGTCGAAAGGTGGAGAAGGTACGCTCACAAAACAATACTCGTAAGTTTTCTTCCCGGGTCAGGTATAGAGTCGTTACGGGGTTTAAGCATCAACTAATAATTGCACGCTCTTCTTTTCGCTATGCAGGGTACTCGACTCCAGCGACAAACTTGGTTCCGCTGGAATGGATTATTTTTAACGACATGAAGTCCTTTGCTCTGGCATATTTGAGTGCTTTCTTAAACACCCGTGGACGGTGTATCTTTGACACCAATCTAGTATGAGACCTGAATTTTCAAGACAAACAAGACAAATAAAGCCACATACCTTCTTTTACTATGACTCCTGTGGTGGAACAAGGTGTCTGAAGAAAGTGGTGAAATATGCTAGAGCAGAAGACTTCATAATGCTTAAATCAATCCTTATTACCGGTTATATGACTCTTACGAATTATTCCCATGGCGTGTAACCGTGGACTGGTTTCGCCATGGATGATGAACCTTTCAGTTTCACCGTCGAATGGGCCACCAAGTGACCAGTGAGATTGGGGAGTTTGCTTTTTATCCATCAGCAAGCAGTTCAGGCATATCTGACAAGATATATAAATGTTGAGATGTGGGAGCTTAAGGATTCAGGACAGACAGCGTTCTAGCTGGAGTTTACCAACGTTGATTCATCTACCTCTCCTGGGTCTGTTTGAAATATTTTACCCCAAGGTCCACATTTTATTTTATTTTCTGTCATATAATTCTTTTTCTTTTTAATTCTAATTTTTATTCCTTGCCTTCTCTCCTCTCCCATTCCCAATGCCATCCCGCTCTCATTCCTCCATCACCTCCGTTTGTTTTCTCTCTTTCTACTTCTCTCCACACTATTCCAGTCAGATCTACTTTTTCTTTCTTTCCTTTCTCGTTCGCTGGACGGCGTTAATTTTCCAAAACTGCCCGATTCTGAAATCCAAGGAGCAAAATTAGGAAGGCGAGAGATAACATATACTATCATAACATCTCCAGCTTTTACTATTTGTATATATATCCTTCATATCTTTCCAGTACCATAAAGATATCAGCAATGGCCCAGGTATGCCATCCTCATATATAATTAGCCTTTCCATGTCGTTCGTCAGTCTTATGTATATCCCCTCCAACAGCATGACATGGGCCCATCATGGATCCTTTTTGGATAATACAATTTGTTGTCAATGTGTATGACACCGTAGATTGTAACCTCATGAAAAAGAAAAACATCAGTTTCACTCAGGATTGTAGAATTGTTCGGATTGAGAATCGAAAAAAGCAAAACAACAAAACAACATTCGTGCGAGAGAGAGCGCTTTTGCGCCGGAAAGATAATTCTGGATTGGGAGTTGAATCGCAGGACTCCACATGCCGCGACCAGGCCACGGTTTCCGATGCCGTATCTCGTATCTCGTATAATGATCCATCCACATAGTAGATTCCCCGGTGGTTGATCATAGCCCAAAGGAGGACTCGAGCGGTGCTGCTTGAAACACTTGAATGGGCCTTGGCATGCGGCTTCTGCACGTGATATCGCCAGCCCTCAAAACGTGCAAGGAGCATTTCATCCTCTTGCAACTCATCCAGGCGGGGGAAGTTTGCTTTTTTTCTTTCTTCCATGCGTCGTCAGTTTGCCCACGTTGTCGGTAATAGGTTCGATGCGACACTCCTTCCTACCTCTATCATCCCCGAATCATGTGGTGCAGAAACACATGTTCGTGAAACTGCCATATGGCACGGTGTAGGAGCTAGCGTAGGGGAGGAAGAGAGAGGGTGGTTTATATATATATATATAAAAAAAGCCCAGGGCCAAGTCTATTGGTTCCCGAGTAATTGATTGTTCAACTGACGACGGTGAACGCCGAAACAATGATTCGCCCCAAGACCGCTCTTGGGGGCCGATAGTGTTTGTAGCTCCGCATTGTGTGTAAGTTTAAAACCTGCTGGGATCAGTCTGTTAAACTGAAAATAGGTAACCGGCAAGCGAACGCATCAGTCAGAACGTCATTTCTGTGGCGGCTAGCCGCAAAAACCTAAACGCAGAGAGTGCCAGATGGGGAACTTATATGACGATGCGTAGTTGCGCGGCGGAAGAAGGGGGAATTTATTGCTTCTCAGGGGCTGATTGTGGCGGCGACCCCTGTGATGACCAGTTTGGAGATCCGCAATCGACCTCAAGTTTATCTTTCTGTGCATATTAGAGTGTTTTTATTATATTCCACCTCATCATTAGGACCAACCCCGCGGTCTATGATAGTCTCTCTAGTGGCCCCGACTATCGTGCCGGAGTTGATTGCGCAGCAGGGCGTCCTTGAAGCGGTTGCACACCACACGGGCCCATTAACATTATCGCCCTCGTTTCAGCTGACCACTCGTGAGCAATCTTCCGACGACCTGAATCTACATGCATGTACAACGAAACATCTTGGCATGCCTTGTAGATCGGTAGTTACCCGATCTCTAAAATTAGCCGGCGAGCCGTTGCAGTGGGGCCTTCCCAACCGCTCGGAACGTTTGGTCATGTTTCGCTCCATTTCTATTTGCTAAACAAACACCTGAGCCCAAAGGGACGCTAAATTCAGAAACCAAGGACGGCCGTCCCATTTCACGGGAATGTTATTTATTTCTAGACGACCTTGCCGAACGGGTGTATGATGCTCTATTGCATACCGTATTCGGCTGTCATATTCGTGTACATGTCTCCAATCAGAAAGTAAAAGGATGTTCTAAAAAACAGGATTTTGAGTTAAATGTCACTATGTGTGTAGGAAAGGGCATTGGGCATCGCGGATATGGTTGAGAGGGGGTAAAAAAGGGGAAAAAGCCAATAATCACTTTTCAGGAGCCAGACGCCATGATAAATCGCAATGAGCCAAAAAAATCCCTAGCGAGAAGTCTTTTAGGAGCTTTCCAGCGTAAAGAACATGGGAAACGATTTACATGGCAACGAGGAATGCAAGCGACAATTCTGAAAGTGAGCAGCATGTTTGCTCCTCAATATCATCATGCATCGTCAGAGGGGGCAAGCCAACCTGCTGCCGGGTCCATGACATCCCCTCACGCCCTTCTGGAATCTGAGCAATTGAAGAATGTTCCAAAATCCCCGAAACCTCTTCGATGAGCTCTCGCCCAGCCGGCCCAACCCACCATAACATGTAGTCCTTGCTGGCTCTATCCATTAGAACGCCCAAATACATAAGCATGAATAACGCCATTGGCTCCCGTTTCTTGATTGCCGTTAGAAATTCCCGGCCACCTATGCCGATTATTGACAAAAAGTAACCTTTGACGCGCCCGCAAGCATCTTCCCTAAAGGAGTATTTAAGCTGGGCGAGCGTAAGTAAATATTCCTCACTGGCTAGCGAGGCTTCCTCTCCAGCGTAAATGGCCGTGGGGCTTGAGGCGGGAACGCGGATCTGGCGGGCGACGGTGGAGAGTTTCTCCAAGGCAGCGATGGTGTCTGAGTCCAGGATGTCCAGAGATAATGGGGTATACTTGAGTATGTCGCGGGACGAGCAGGGGGCGTCTGTTAGCCACTTAACGTTAAACATTGCGATGCTGAAGGCGCCAAGCATGAGGTTGTAGATAATCTCTACACGCTCTAGGATGGTCTGTTGCCTGTTAGGCAGGACGAATTGCATGAGGGCTGAAAGCGCTGCGAGGTGATAGAGCAAGTGGAGATTGTCCTGGTTGATATTTCCGAGCTGGGACCGGAAGCCAGCGCTGGCTTTGTTGCTGTACTCCAGGGCTGCGCAAAAGTAGGTGGCAGACTCAGGTTCGTTGGAGGACAGAGCAAGGTCAATTGCTGCTGCGGCGAGAAGGCTATTCATGACGTAACCTTCTTTCAAAGCTGCGCGGGGGAGTAATATTTGCATGTATGGTTCATCTGCGGGAATGCTGTATAATCCCATCCAGGTCCTCGTTGTCCATCTATGCAAGAGCTCCAATTCCAATAGTCTGTTAGATTCAGCTGTACTGGAAAAGGCCACAGGGGAGGAAGACGGGTGGATGGCCAGTGATGCGTTGGAGGCCTTCCTCGAAGAGAGTCCTGGCGGTGAGTCTGACATTTCTTCAGGCGACCCTTGCCGGGAATTGCTTAAATCGTTTTTGGAGAGCGTCGCAAGCGCAGTTGTTGTCCTCTTCTTCCTGGTGACTTTTGGCTTAGTCACGGGCAACGGATATGCGCAGTCACTCTTCCGCACAACGCAGTTCGCGCAAGGGGGCCCTTGTTCATCACACTGTTCAGGCCATACGTGATTAGCAATCCTTTATACAAACACATAAGATTGCACTATATAGATGGCAGGGAAGTAGTCTCGATGCGAATGCAATAATCATACCCACCTTTACATGCCTCTTCTTGCAATTGAGGCATCCTCTGCGGGACTTGTTGTGAGATATTCTTTTCTGCATGGTAACTCGCGGGGACTAACTAATTTCAAGCGTATTTCGTGGATAAGTAATTATTGATACGGCACCTGCGCCGGTAGAAAAGAAGCTCTCCGGCATTTATACTGAAGAAACGTGGAGTTCTTCAAGAGCGCCTCGTCGCCACAGGCACGGGGATGTTACAGGGCTGAATTTAGCTCAATAGCCAAGAACCAGCGGCGGCTGCGGTTTGGGCAATCAAAACGATGAAAACCACCCGCCGACCAAGCTAAGAATCAAGCATAAATGCATCGGCTCTTGGGCATTATTCAGCCCCAGCCCACCCGCAAAGGCAGATTCAGCCGGCGTACCCGCTACCATGAACAACGAACGCAATTGAACTGGATAACCCGTCGGCGTTCTTGCCAAAGGCTTCGGGATCAGCCCCCAAATGAAGATGCAACAATGCTAATATGCATGCCGATTTGGTGTAGTCGACGAAAACAACAGTCGCATCAGATGTTGACTATTGAGTGGATGCACAGATGATATCAACACCTATGTACTCTGTACAGTAGGCTGGTATTTCTGATTGTTAAACCAGAACTATCCATGTAATTGATGCGGTCCACTGGAGTCGAAAATTTCCCCATTGGGTAATCTAGGCGGTAGTGACGGAGGACTCTGCGCCGTGTTTGCCTCAAGCACGATGACTAATCTCGTAGCCAGAAACGCCCGTCTCAAAGCGGCGTTCAAGGTAGTCGAGATCGGATATAGCGTGATTGAGGCCTATACGAAATACGCTGGAATGCCGATTCAACTTCCGCTTGGCCTCGCAGATCGCTCAGTGTTCAGACTCGGGCAATGTCTGTCGAATGTGATATCACTGATATGTTGCATCCGGGCCGAGAGCCGACTGGAATCCCAGACGACAAAAGCCGAGCCTGATCTCATTCTCAATGTAGTGCTATGCCCCCCCCCCCTTCAACACAACATGGCATTCCGAGACATTTCCATCTGTCGCATGGAGTTTGATGCCTGGAAAGAACTTATTGGTATCATTATTAACGCTGCCCAAGAGCCTACCAGACAATTGATGTTTATCCCGGAGGTTTATTAGTGCTGGAAGAAGATGCCAAATCTGGTTCCCCATGTGGAGCTTTCTCCCACTTCCCTGACCGCGGGTGCCGGAAGGCGAAGAGCTAAAAGAAAAAGCTACGACCTCCCTTCCCCACATTGGTTGCGGTGTGGTTTGGCGGGGACCTTGGTTAACACGTTGGCAGGATTATTAATAATAATGGCTATGACTAGACCTTGAGGTCATGGATGGTTAACGAGTTTTTATATTTATATAAGGAATCTCCTCGTTCGGAATTTCTTTGATCAAACCCATGCTGCTCTACGTTCAATTGCTTGAGCCAAGGGTAGTCGTCTTCGGCTTTGATTCTCCTCTTTCACCCTTATTACCATCTTTTCAGGAAATCCCTTCCTAGGGTACGGATTACACAGTCGCGGAGTTGCATCTAGAATGACCTCACGGTTCGGTGAGCGCTCCAGTGGAAGCTCAACTATGGCCATGGAGCTGGAGACCGTTCAATTACCCGGCGCGGCTGCGGCTGCGGGTGCAAAAAGCAACGGCGCATCACAATCGATAACCGAACCTACATGTGTAGCTTCATTATCACATAGTTCAGTGCATAATACATTCGAGGATACAACTCCTTCAATAGCCACCAGCCCCGCAGAGCGTTGGAACTATCCAAAGCGCAATTTTTTCCGTTTCCTAGCGACCAATTACAGCTTTGTCGTATTGGGAATCAATGATGCTGCCTACGGTGTACGTAAGACTCTATATACGAAACCCTATATAACATCGTGAGAAAAGAAACAAAGAGGGCTGAGAGGGATTACTGGCTAACTGAATTCTAAACCGAAAACAGGCCCTTATACCATATGTAAGATTGTGAATCCTTTACACTAGCGCAACTAATACAAAAAAACCAACAGAAAAATACTTACCCCCTACTTTTTCTCTAGCTGGAAACTTATTATAATGTTTCCTACACGGTCATATCGCTGGTCTTTTTATCCCCTCTGGCGGGATACATCACGTCGGCCATACTGAACAATATGTTGCATATGCGATTTGGGCAACGCGGCCCTGCTCTCCTGGGGCCTGCCACCCACGTCATTGCCTATGTCATTGTCTGCCTTCACCCTCCATATCCGGTCCTGGTCATTGCCTTTATCATTGCCGGCTTTGCAAACGGCCTAGCAGATGCTGCATGGAACGCGTGGGTGGGCGGAATGGCAAACGCCAACGAGCTTCTAGGGCTGTTGCACGGATCATATGGCCTGGGAGCATTACTAGCACCGACAATTGCTACGTCTCTCATCACAAAGGCCGGCTGGCAATGGTATGAGTTCTATTACCTTGTCGCTGGGAGCGCCTTTTTAGAGCTACTTTTTCTAGGAGCCTCGTTCTGGAATGCGACAGGGGTGCAGTACCGCGAGACACACCAGCGTAACGATAACGTGAACCATAACACAATCATACCCTCCGATGAAGAGCAACAGCAGCAGGTCAGCAAACGAGATATTATCCTCAGCAAGATCTTCGGCAATAGCCGCACAGCCGAGGCTGCAAAGAACAAAATAACTTGGATATGTGCATTCTTCCTGATCGCGTACGTTGGAATTGAGGTTGCTCTAGGCGGATGGATCGTCACGTTCATGATCCGCGTTCGCCACGCATCAAATTTTGCTTCCGGCATGGCGTCAACGGGGTTCTGGGCTGGTATCACTGTTGGCCGTGTGGTTCTCGGCTTCGTAACCCCTCGACTATTTAAAAGTGAAAAGCATGCCGTGACGGTATATCTGGGAGCCACCGTGGTTCTCGAGCTGCTCTTTTGGCTTATCCCCCAATTCGTTGTTTCTGCAGTCATGGCGGCTTTTCTTGGGTTCTTTCTAGGCCCTTTGTTCCCGGCAGCGGTTATAGCTGCGACAAAGTTGCTCCCGAAACATCTACATGTCAGTGCTATCGGATTCGCTGCCGCTCTCGGTGCATCTGGCGCTACAATCTTGCCCTTCGCAGTCGGTGCCATTGCCCAGGTCAAAGGAGTGCAAGTCCTGCAGCCGATTGTGCTAGCCATGCTTATTGTTGATGCAGGGATTTGGCTGTGCCTGCCCAGCTTGTCGAAAAAAAAACAGTGAATTCATTTTGATCACAAGCTTTCATATAATTACGGTTAGGGTTCAATATAAGCCTTTGAGTTTTGCACCTCAGTTTTTACTCTTTTCTCTTATGTTACGTTTTGGTTTTCTTAAAAAAACAAAAATGGGGGGGGGTTATGGTATTGACGACAGGAATACGATAATGAAACTCGGAAGGAAACTTGTGAAAATTGATTCTCATAATTGGAAAGATACTGGCTTAATGCTTTGTGATTTAACCATCTCTTATTTTCGCTGGCGTTTGGTGGTGATTTTCACAATTTTAAGGTGTTTGCTGGTATAAAAGCAACTGATATACAACAAATTTTGGATGACAAGATCTAAAAGTCTCTACTTATATGTTTATTCTTCTTTTAGTTTCACGGTTTTCACTTTGAAATGGGGCCTACATTCCATGGATATCTTGCCCTCCTGTGCTTGTCCCCCTGATGGGCGATGTTCTTCGGAGATATTCTTGGCGGTGATAAAACCTATATTTTTGCTCCGCCTCCGGTTGATAAAGTTCGAAAGAGGGATCGGAACCAAAACTTCTCGTCACCGTCCCAGTGTAATTTTTGGGAAACATAACATAACATTTTACTCATTACTGTTATCTCCCTTTTCATCTAGTATAAAATTTTCGGAGCGGAACGACTGCCATGATCATACATATATTAAAACGTTGAATCACTGTCCCACTTGGCAAATGATGTCCCGCAACCCCGTTCCGTTCAGCGGAACACCTCCAGATGCGGATATATTCCAGATAGATACCACTGTGAACGATAATGACGACCTCAATGACAACGCGATGAATATTCAGAAAGAAGATATTCCTACCTCTAAACCCCCAGCAATCAAGCTCCCTAAATCCCCGTCTCGGCCGCCTAAGCCAAAGAATATCTCCAACCCTTTGCAAACCGGAATACTCAACTATCTCAAGAACCACCAGCACCAGCACCAGCACCAACTCAATATACATATATCTCCTAACCACATTTCGTTATTTCTCCCCCTTCCAAAGAGATTCACAATCTATCCACCTCTCCTCTTACTACCGTCAAACGCATTCTCCTCGCCATCCGAGTGGGCGGCGCTCTACAATACACTATCTAGCATACAGCGGCAGGAACTTTATGCATGCATAGCTGCATCCTTTGCATCTAAGGACATCACGCACATCGCGATGAACGCGCCCATAGCTCCGACTATGCCTACGACAGCCACTACTGGCATTGAGAATCGTATTAGGAGCCCGTCAGGGTTGGTGCCTTTGTATGGGGATTTTGGGGAGGGGAGTAATGATGGTTATGGTGATGGTGATGGTGGTGATGATGATGTAAGGGGAGAATGCGAAAATGCGGAAGAAAAAGAAGCCTACCCAACAGAGGCGGCGTTGCAGTCTGCGTTGTGGGTTCGCGCGGTGCAGAATCGCGGCATCGTGCAGATTTGGGCGCCGTTGCATTCCATGTTTAGTCGGGGGAATGTTGTGGAGAAGGCGAGGATTTTGGGGATTGAGTCCCGGTTTGCAGGGCTTGATGATGATGACGATGATGATGGCGGGGGTGGTCATTTTGGTGATGGGCAGGGGGAGGTGGAGGGGAAGAGACTACTGGGTCAGCGAGCGGGGGATATTGCGGTTGTTGATATGTATGCTGGCATTGGCTACTTTGTGTTTTCGTACCTGAAACGAGGGGTCGGGAG
>QGQJ01000408.1:0-20608 GCA_003206725.1 Blastomyces emzantsi | reverse complement strand
GGTGATATTCTTTGCTTTTGCTTTAGGTTTTCCTTAATTTCTGCCGCTTCCCTCCCCGATTTTCTTTTTTCCTTTTATAAAAAATTTTACCTTGTGCGATGGCTATGGATTAATCGTGCCCTGCGCACAATTAACTTACTTGCTTAGAGACCAGATCGGATTAGTCGAGGAATGACAGCACCTTTCTTGGCACGGGGCAATAGTGCTACTGGCGCAACTTATCCTCGTCACTGACTATCGGGGAAGCTTCAAGAAAGGCACAAAAATAATTGATAACAAAGAATAGGAGCCTCGAAACCCCGGCCACCCGCGAACGGGAAACGAAGCTCGCGGTTATGGATGGTAACCTCGGGGTGGCCCCGACCCGGACAAGCTCTACCAATGAATCTCACGGCCTATCAATTGTAACTGTAACTTACAATAAATCCGGCTTTTGTAGTTGAGTAGCGTTTCCTTAGAACTTCTGCCCGTAGGCTTTTCAAAGTGGATGTGGGATATTCCTCTAATCATAATAAAAATGGTAGCTTTTTTGATATTTATGGGCATCTAGTTGACGTGGTTAGAAAATCAACCCAGATCATGGCTAGAACCAAGGCCTCATGTCAAATACCCTTCCCCCTCCCCCATCTAAAATACGGAGTCCAGGTGCATTAATAGACTGATTTTCTCACACAACACAATACTGACTATATTTGGAAAATAGAAGTGTTTTTCAGTTGATCATTCGAGAGAGTAGCTACTGTATAGTTCTTATTATCAAAATAAGTGTGTGTGAAATAAGTATTGAGTGTTTTGAGACAATAAGAAGGTATAGTGAAGTGAGTATGTATTTCAGATGAGATTGACATTGATTGACATGAACTAGAAATTTCGATTCTCCTTTTCTAACCACGTTCACTGGAACCTGTATATGTATTTACCCCCGAGTCCCCGGACGGGTATTTTGACAGCTATACTAGCCAGAGTTAAACTCACAATCCCATCCCCACTCCCGCTTGCCGAGCTCATAATTGCTTGAAAGTTGAGGGTGCTAAGGTAGAACCTGGGCTCGACAGGACAATCCATGGGATGGCACACATGGGGAGCTTAGATATACGCGGATATTATTCAGCGCACATCTCCCTTGATAGTTGATCTAGATGCACAAATAGACAGTCCACTGTGGACTAGAACTGTCATTTTTAGCCTTTTTCGGGATGAAGTGCAAAATAAATTGAGATCGAGGCCTCTGTCAAGTTCCCCAAGATAGCTAGCTAGCTATCAAGCTCGCAAGTTGGCGCGGGAGATGGGTCATGTGGATTGAAAGAGCTCGATAGTCCACCAGGGGCGAATGAACGGTGTGAGGTGGCCAGTGATGAAAGCGGTTCCTGGCGCGGCCGAGGGAGGAGGTCATGTGGTTCAGAGAATTTTTAAAAAGTGTCTTTTCTAAAGGTTTGCCGCTAGTAGTTACACCAGGTACGTAGCAGCCAGCCTCGAAAACCATTCAGAATCCATTATTAGCCTTCTTCGTTACATCTGTACTGATATTGTGAGCTGCAATGATGGACGGATTATTCCCCATGTCCTTCCAAGACATTCTCTGACTTGAAAAAGTCATGCTGATGTCATAACTAATGCCGGCTGGGAATTCCTCTTGGGAACTGCTGCAGCCAGAAAGCAAGTTAGTGCGGGGATTTTCATCGCTGCTTTAAGTGCGTTTGGAGGGGTAGCTCACGTCGAAAATTTCAATTGAGAAAAACTGTTACTTCGACCACCCAGTTTCACTTGTCAGACGGAAGAAGAAAACAAGAGAATCCAGGACTAGGCCGGTAGTCCGACATCTGAGGGCCAGAAATGGCAAGGAGACAGAGAGTTATTCATCAAATTTGTTGAAGCCGAGTTGTGATGACCGGTTGAACCAAACCGACCAGCACAAATAGGAAGCAGTTAGTTCCTCTGTTGAATGGGAGGGTTCCGGGTGATGTGTTGTTCAGGATAATCAATCGAAATGCAGGATGCTGACTATCAGCTTATCAGCCCGATACTATCCCAACTTCCGCGTATTTAGAAAGTAGCCACAATGGACTCCATAATTGAGAAGACTTCTTGGGGGCAAACCCAGCCAACACGTCCAAGGACCATGTTCTGAAGCCCCCACAGGTTTCCAATCATCGTTGCCACGAGCCCCGATGGCACCCACCAGTTGACAGTCCAGTCCTCACGTCCCATGCAAGCCTTCGTACTTAGGATGGTCGGTGGAGAAACAGCCGGGGCATCCGTATGTCATTCATGAGGATTGAATCATGAGCGAAGCCAACTTTCAAAAGGCCAAAATTTGTTCGGATTATTCGTACCAGATGAGGAGGCAAACGCTCCAAGCCGAAGCCCCCGGAAGAAGAGCGGGTTGAAAGCTTTCCGCGCAAAAAATGCTAGGCGGAAGTGCTGGTGCCAGGCACAGGGATAGAGGTAACAATATATTACCTGTGAGTTATCTCAACTTACCCTAGGCTTCGAGCAAATATTTGAAATTCGCTCACCAGGTGTGCAAGTTATGCTGTAGTCTCTGTACCGAGGACGGAGATACCTTGGTCACAATCTGATAAAGTTTGCCTGGTCCTGGTAATCTTCTTGAAGGCTAAGTTAACTTGCTTGGTGACGCGCCGCAGTGGACCTCGCCCCTCCCACCATCGACTCCGTTGGCCCCGCCATGGTGAGACGATGTCAGTTAGACTTCGGGAAGATCCTTTCCTACCATTACTCATCACTTCACCGATGCTTCCTCAAAAACCACCCTCATTCCTCCTCCTCCTCCTCCTCTTCTTTCTCTCACCTCTTTTTTCCACTCCTCCCATATTCCACTCCTCGTCATCTCACACCTCAAACTCCCTATCCCTAGGTACGCCCGGAAAGACTCACTTTTCCCGCAATTGGCGACAATTGGCAATGACCTTTGCGACTAACCCATTAAGCCGGACCTAGATATTAAGAAGTGAACCACCCCCTCGAACAAAATGGCCGCTCAAATCCCCAAGACTATGAAGGCTCTGCAGTCAGTATACCACCATTTGGATTTGCTCACGCAGTAAAATGATACAAATCCTGGACGCGGATGTCCTTGAGAAGAGAATATGCGATTAAACTTCTTCCCGTTCCTTTGCCCCTTGCTAACCGTGTGTGATAATTCTTGCGCTTAGGTACTCCAAGCCACAGGAGTTCGGAATTGTCAATATTCCTGTCCCAACTCTCCGTGAGAATGATATCTTAGTAGGAGGCCTCTTGCGAAAACCCTCTCATGGCACTAGACATGTCTTTTTTATGGTGTTGAATGCCTTCTGACTTCGCACTTTATAGATTAAAGTGAAGGCCTGCGGTGTCTGCGGCACAGACCTCCATATCCACGACGGAGAATTCCTGTCAAAAGTAAGTTCAGAAAACCCTCCCTTGGTTTTGGGTTCTGAAATATGTTCCGTCATTGTACTAGAAGCTAATCTAGTTGACACTTTAGTTCCCATTGGTTCCTGGTATGATGCAACCCTTCGCTCATACGAACGCTTGGATTTTAGAATACTGAGTCTGTAAACTAGGTCATGAAACCGTTGGTGTTGTCGCTGGCTTCGGCCCCAAGGTCAAGGGTTTCACCATTGGTGAACGTGTCGTCGCCGACAACTCAGAGCTCTGCGGAGTGTGCTTCTACTGCCGACGGGGAGAGGAGCTTCTCTGTGAGAACTTCGAAGCTCACGGTGTGACGATGAACGGAGGTTTCGCTGAATATTGTGCTTATCCTGGTAAGACAACATTTCCAACCAGCTCAGGTGCCTAGCCGTCAAAAATGGGAAAATGGTTCCTGACATTTCTGGGTCTTTTTTAGCTGGCCGGGTATTTAAGTTCAAGAACCTTTCTGATGTCGATGCCACATTGCTTGAGCCTGCATCATGCGCTGCGCATGGCCTCGATAAGATTGCCCCCAAGATGGGCTCGACAGTCCTGATGTTTGGCGCTGGTCCCACTGGTCTGGTAAGTCTCCGCCAACGTTCGAGGAAAATTCCATCCATTACCTTGACCTATTTTCTCATAAGTCATCCTGCTAGGTTCTCGCGCAAATGCTCAAACTGAACGGTGGTTGCAAAGTCGTCATTGCTGCTCCCGAGGGCCTCAAAATGAATCTGGCCAAATCTCTCGACGCTGGTGATGAATATGTCGAGCTCTCCCGTAAGGATCCTAGCGCCCAGTTCGCCAAACTGAAGGCGGATAACCCATACGGATTCGACATTGTCGTCGAGGCCACTGGCAGCGTGAAGATTCTGGAGGATGCCATCAACTACTGCCGCCGAGGTGGTAAGCTTGTTGTGTACGGTGTTTATGCTAACAACGACCGCGTTTCATGGCCACCATCAAAGATTTGTATGTCATTCGTTCTTTCCCCCATCACCATTTTGATATGTAGGACCCAGCTTCGTTAATGCTTGGCTGACTCCTCTTTCCTCCTTTTAGTCGGCGACGAAATCACCATTCTTGGAAGCTTTAGTGAAACTTACAAGTTCCCCGCTGCCATCGATTACCTTGATTCCGGCAAAGTTAGAGTTGACGGAATTGTAAACAAGGTTTTCAAGCTCGAACAGTGGGCTGAGTGCTTGGAGGCAATGAGGAATAAGTCTGCCATTAAGGCTGCTATCACATTCGATTAGGATATATCCTCAACTGCGCATTTTGTTGTTAATTTTTTCTGAATTTTTTTTCGGTCAGTACGGTTCATTGGTTAACCGAAACGACTATAGAAAGCATATGGTTTCTTTGGACATTGAATATAGGTCGGGCGGGTAAATGAGATTTCTCGAAAAAATTATGGATATTAGTGAAATGGTCGATTTGAAAGTGATCATAAAAATATATATCTTCGACAGATGGTTTTTTTTCGCGGATATTAAATCAATCTGGTAATTGGGAATGCATTTACTGATGCCTGCCCTCAGCTCCCTTTAAATAAACCCGCAAATGGGGACCTTGGGCATAAAAGCAAGGGTATGTTTCTGCAAGGGGTCTACTGGATTTGGGCTCATGTGAGTGATGCTCAATTATCATCACCGTAATTTTATTCTTGTTCTGTATCACATCCTAGTTGGCAGGGGTTGTATCAGCTCCCTGACCCTGTTCATCGATTCCCTAGTATCAACTGCCCACGAGCAGTGATGCCGAGCCGGTCCGTGAGTTAATTAGGTTCTTCTTTAGAAAAACGCATGAAACGGAAAATACTACGGGAGAATGAAAGCTGCACGCACAGCAACATGTGGAAGGTGGATACCGATGACCATGGAGCTATACAAATTTCCAGCGTTAACCCAGGTTTATCTTAATTTAACCAATTGCGGAAGGGATATGGTCTTCGACGTGCATTTGTAACGTTCCTTTCTTCGTCCCAAAAGCGAGCCTCCTCATATAAGTCAGTTTGAATCAAATATTTATTTGCAACGCGTGTTACAAATCAGACCTGTTGTCTGGAGTGTATCAACTTACGTTTTCGAATTGGCAAAGTATCCACCGCTCCGTAAAAACGCGTACCGCAGTACAGGTGCACAATATGGGACCTGAAAATTTTCCGACTACAAAATGCTCTCTAATCTATACCCTGTGTGAAGGCTCAATTGCCGTTGAGTTGCATAGGCTTCTTGCAACATGAGGCCAGTGTTAACGGGTGTTGAAGGCGGAAATCTACCAACCTACATACTTCTTCTTAGTCTAGACATTCAGGCGCATCCAAAAATAGCGCGTGGTTGCGATAAGGTTTGTCAGCCGCACAGCTCATGGTCCGAGCTTCTGATGTAAAAATACAACCTAAACCTAAATAGGTTAGTGATTAATATCTTCCAGCTGGGGTTGTCCAGGCGGTCTTCGGATACTTAATTCACAATCATCATGGTCACTGGCTCAGGGTCCCGTCCTGGGCTGAATTGTATGCGACAAAGGGGGGGTAAATAAAACGATACTATGGTTAAACCACTAACCTTCAAGGGTGATAAAAAGCGCAAGAAGCGCAAGCGCCCCCAGACCGACACGGATACCAACGACCAATCTCTCGCACAGCGCCCCGATCCTTCAAGCAACTCCAAGGAAAATCCTGAAGACGCCCCTGCCGCCGAAGAAGACCAAAATTGGGTTTCTGCAGACTCACCGACAGACATACTGGGCCCAGTCGTCATTGTTTTACCCTCCAGCCCACCCACGTGCATCTCATGCGATGGCAATGGAAAAGTGTTTGCTCTTGAAATTGAAAACCTAATAGAAGGAGACCCGGCCACAGCGGAGCCGCATGACGTGCGACAAGTGTGGGTTGCTACGAGAGTCGCGGGCGCTGAAGGTATCAATTTCAAGGGACATCATGGGCGGTAAGTTATTCCCAAATTTTTGACGCTCACACCCAATCATGATGCACTAGTTTGAAGTTTTAACGTCCTGGAATATTTTGGCTAATCACTGAAGGGTTTCATAGGTATTTAAGTTGCGATAAATATGGAATCTTAAGCGCAAACGCTCCCGCCGTATCGGCTTACGAATCTTTTGTCCCAATACCCTCACCCGACTTATCCAGTACATTCTCCTTCCAGGTGGCAGGTGGCGATATAGAAGCCTTCCTCTCCATAAAGGAACCTCACGGCACTCCCGCATCTACGCCTGCATCAGCAGTCGAGATCCGTGGTGATGCATCTAGCGTCTCATTCACTACTACATGCCGCGTCCGGATGCAGGCGCGTTTCAAGCCAAAACTAAAGGCATCCAAAGAGTCCAAGGCATTGGAGAAAATCAGCCGCAAGGAATTGGAAGTTGCGGTGGGAAGGAAACTGGAAGACCACGAAGTGAAACGGCTGAAAAGGGCGAGAAAGGAAGGCTCCTACCATGAGGAGATCTTGAATGCTAGGGTTAAGGGAAAACACGATAAATTTGCCTCGTGATGCAGTTTTAGCCTCCCAACACTGTATCGTACAAACCGGCCTTTGATTAACCAGACGTTCTCGTGTTTGCTGTCCCTTCAACGAAAATTGAGAAATCCACTCTGTGCGAGTTGCGACTTCTCCTAAAAGAGATCTCGAATGAACATAATCGCTTTCACACGAGCGATCTATATTCGCTCAGTCAGATTCGCCTGGAACTTGGGTGTCTGTCTGTTTGTACATTGTCATGCTACTCTATACGCTCCAAACATGAACACTAGATCCAGCTACCATACCAGTCCTGTATGTCATGCGGTGGGGTTCAAGTCGACTTCTAACTTCTATTGGCCAAGCAGCCGAGACGGGAGGAAACTGTACCTAAAATGCATGTTCTGGCGGCTAGGGAGGAGGGGTCTTTTATGCGGGCCTTTTTTGAAGATGTTACCTCAATCTCTTACACCGCAGCGATATGATAATTCTTGGCTCAATGCCTTTAGCTATCAGAAGCATTTATAGGTCCTCAGGAGCCCACATACCCCCTACCCTTCATCTGGGTTAAAAAGTGTGACTCAACAACAATGAATGATGAAATTCCAACAAGATAACGAATTATACATTATCGTCCCCTAGGTACATATCTCTCTCTCAAGGTGTACCAAAATATCTCAAAAAGAATATAAACAAATAAAGGAAGACCTCAGGTATTGACTCTTGTGCGCCTGGAAGCTACGCCTCCGCCCTCCTCATCTGATATCTTGGGATTTAGTATATGCGTGAGATGAAGAATAAAGTGCATAGAAGGGGTACAATCTCAGGACAAGTTGCAGAGCGAAAGGTGACAAGGGGAGAAGAGAAAAGGAGAAACGCTTAGTATGTTGGCTGGCGATTGGATCGGGCGACTGTAAAGGCAAATGTTGAAAGCAATATGTAACAGCGTCTTGCTGATGACGCGTAACAAGCATGTGCAGTATATATAATGGTAGGTCATCTCAATGATGCCCAAGGGGTTCAACTCTCGTCAAGACTTAGCAAAACTTGGTGGGAATCACGCTCAACAGCTTTGTAGACTAGGTCATATATGCAAAAAGAGCTAAAATACCAATCATAATTCGTTAGGTAGGTTAATCATGGGTAGAGTCAGGCATGGTAAAAGTACGCTGGCATTTTAGCCTATCGAACTATTGGAAATAATATTCGTAGGAGTTTGCGCACTACAAAACAAGATGCGTGAGCGTGAATACATTAGCGCGACTGGACAAAGGCCCCCGAGCAAAGATAGCAATATAATTACCAGTTGTGAGGACTTAGTTGAGCTTACATTTTGACCGAGAAGCGGCTTGCGCTCTCTCCTCATCTGCAATCATAGGCCGATAGCCGAGCATCGCCACAGCTCTCATGCGCATTTCTTCTTGCCGTTGCCTTGAAAATCTATCACCTGTCGGAGCTGAAACTGTGACCTGGGTGCTAGTTCTCGACTGCCTTAGGACATCAACAACGGAATTTCGGAAACCGCTGCGACGCTCAGTGGCTCTGTTCTGGGGTGACTGGTTTCCGTTGCCCAAGGAAGTAGGTATTGTAGTGTCATAACCAGCGTTGCCAATCTCTGCCGTCTGTGGTGGACGCATCCTTCGAGCGAGTCGTTCCTGACGAACCATAACACGGGTAATTTTCGCGGGACAATATCCACGGGGTAATACACTTTTCTTGCAAACTGGGCAAAGACTGCTATTCTGCAGGAGAAAATTATCGATACATTCGGGATGGAAAATATGTTGGCAGGGAAGTTCACGGACTGTGGTTTCGCCCCAGTCGTAGTCGTCGAGGCAAATAGGGCAAGTTGTTTGTGAGAATGTAGGTTGAGCATGGTGTTGTTGGTTGCTATCGATGGGCGCGGTTTGCGATCTTAGACAAATAGGGGAAGTCGCAACGTCCGGGATAGAGGGGGGAGGCGGAGGTAGTGATGTAGATCGTGATTCAAGAGGATAGAGGGCTTGCATTGCTGTTGATATCCACTTCCAGTCCGAAATTGATTGAAGAAAACTCTTTTTATCTGATGGCAATTTGGAAGGTTCTTCGATAAGTTCTGGGGTCATTTCTGTAGTTGGAGGTACCAACCGTTCAATTCTACCTGACCCATTGCAGATATAGAGAGGCATTTTATCTAAAATATCTTGCGGGACGTTTAGCCGCTTAATACCCAAACCCTCTAAATCAACTTCTCCCGCCGCGACTCTCCGTTCCAAGGAACGTAATTGGCGTGCGTGAATCAACCTCATGGCGATGGACGAGAAAAGAGCAATACAAATTAGAATGGTTACAACAACCAGGAGGAAAATCCAAAGGCTTGGGAGGCCACCGGCGGAACTTCCTATATCAACAGGTCAGCCAGATTGCTAAAAGCTCCGAGGACGGAGAACCAGTACTACTTATAGCAATTTTCGAAGACACCCGGATCAACGCAGTACCCTGGAATCGTCTCAGAAGGTCTTCTGCGTATGGGGCGTCAACAACACTCCCAGAGTACTCGCTCAGGGCACGCATCACACTAGCTCCGTACACGCCAGGGATCGCATAAACAGGGTAGTGATTCGTTGTCTTCCACATGTCGCCGTTCCCTAGATTCCAGGTCGGGTGATCGGCGGGAGGAGGAATGGTATTCGATTCATCTGGCTGGTAGAAAACCGCTGCGTAGGGCGGATTTCGCGACAGTGCTGCCAGGAAAGATATTGTGCATGCAGAGGAGATCCAAGGAGCAATAGATATGGACCTCCTTGCACCTGGAATATCAGACAGACGAGTTACGTTGGCAGGTATAAAGGGAGTCGTTGTCTGTCGGCACGGATCCTCGAAATCCAGCTCCGGGACGTAGAGCAAGCCTCGGATCGCGTCGCCACTTCTGACGTTTGTTGTTGATAGGGTCCGGATCTTATCACCCATGCTGAGCTCAAAGGAGATGCTAGGCTATAGGGTTGTGGCAGGTAGCAATATCAGTACCTAACTCTAGAGGGTGGCTGTAAAGGTTGGATGGGAGTACAATATTCTCACATCTACCTGCACCGCCCTCGTTAAGGATGAACCATCTGATGGAATAGCGAGGATGACAACATCGAAAGCGTTTGCAGCTATAACGGCACATCAGCAAAAACTGTCCAAACAATTTTTTCAAAATTGAGTTTGGGCTTCACAAAGGTGACTTCGGAGGGACCTCTTCTGGTCTTCCAAAAATCATACGTTGATTTGCCTCCAACGGGGAAAATCGTACCCATTCTTTGGAAAAACCTCTTAAGATTCCGATGTCAATGAAAGCACGTATTAAGAATCAAACTCTGAGCAATGTAGCTCATAACGGCCACGAAAAGCAAGAAAGTATTGGGTAATAGCAGTCAGGAGGCGGGAATTGCTGGCTATTATTGCTATGCGCGCCGAAGAATGAATATAATAATGGCTAGCGTAACTGACAGACATCAATGCATTATGTACTTCAGTTAACTACGAGACGAGAAAAATATGTAGTACTCTGGCAGTCATCGCGCTTTTGAGACCGGAGTGGAGGGCCGAAATGTGACATGCAACAGCTGGTCTCCCTACCGAGTTAGGTCGGAGGTTATTTCGAAATTGGCAACGCGGGCGAGACGTGCTTTGCCCCGGGGCCCTCTTTAGTAAGGGTGGACTTTGTCTAAAGTCTTGTCTCCAGTAGCATGAAGTTATTGGCAACGGCTCGCTTTTCTTGTTGTCGTCCATGTTGTTACATGGAGTGTTTCGCCTGGCGAGTCAGCTGCCCGGTCGTTAGCCTCTGCGAAGCTCTGACGATAAGCCACCAAGCCCCACCTCTTAGCTGCATCCCCTCCGCATCTGTGCGGTGATGTGCTGCATTTACCGGCTCGGAGGGGGCCACTTTATCTCCAGTCCCTCCCCGCAAGAGCATAAATTAGAGTGAAGCGAGGCGAAGCAGTTTTGCGTTCTCGGCTCGGCCAATATTCATTTGCCTGCTTCCGGTAAATAAATATTACAATGAGCTTGGTCAAGTTTCCTAGGGCAATAATGATGACTATGGGACTTCACCTGTTTCATAATTCTCCTGCGAATGATATATAAGCCCCAAGTGGCAATGAATCTGTGTAGCCCGTAGTTACAGTGACCACAATGAGATCCTCGGAATTTATATTTATCTCCTGACGTCGCCCTAGACGAAGTAATTATCATAGGGCTTATGGGATCACCACATTGCGCAGGGCGCGCGCTAGATACACCCCAATTTTAATCCACGGACAGGGGGATATGCGCGAGTTACAGCCGAAAATATTCCGTGATGAGTGATTTGCACAGTTAAAGTCAATATTTCTGTTCCCGTTAGCCGGCGGAACGAGAGCAGCATGTACACTACCCAGCAGGTCTTCGGTGAGACCAGTGGTATTATTTGAGCATTCGGCAACACGCTACCAGCGGGACGAAGAACACCATGTAACCAACTTTTTGAGATCGAAAAATGGGACTCTCTTGTCAATCAGCTCGTTGAGCAAATGTACAATGGAGCGAATAACCGTAAGAGACTAGTAGATTCGAACTATCCCGGTTTTCGAGATATAGAAGACATGCATACTTTTCTAGGAAAATATTTAGCATGTGGAAATACCTCAGGCCCTGTGTACATACTACTATCAAACAACAATTCACTTTGTTGAAGATCCATGAAGACACTGATAAGCCCAACGTACAAAGCTCTGCTACGATTAAACATTAGCGTAATGTAGCGTGTAGAACCACGATGCAGGAGTGGTTCGTGTGCGGGGGGATACAGGCCTTTGCAACTACAACGGAAAGCGTAAACAGATCGTCTCTCTAATTTTTGAATACCAAAATACGATCCACAAAATCTCGATCTAGAATGACAAATGACATCTCAATGGGTCGAACTGTCAAACCCAGAATGTATGACAAGTCGTGGCACTAACAAGATCTAACATCAAGTTGATAGCGCATATACCCGTGTCTGCAACAGTCTCGAATGAAGCTTGGAGCGATCTATTGTGCCAAGGCAGAACAACCGCGGCTCACTTGAGATATGATGCGCTATTCCTAAAATAGTTAGAAGATCCGCTAATCAAATGTCTTGGCATATTGACATCGTGGAGTTCAGTCATGTGACATCAATGACCTCAAGTTGTTCGCGACTCCGACTAGACCTGCGGCATAAGAGAGACGGCGAGAGGGTGAATATGATGCGCACACGGCATTCAAAAGGAGATTAAACCGCCGGACCTCCTGAAAAGGGTTAAGCGACCTGCGCCAAACGCGACTGACCCACCCTGTAAGTTGCCTCCAGGCCTCCAGTAACATTTCCACCCGGATGTTTGATATTACTCCTTCTCGTGTTGGGTTGTGTAGAAAAACTAATGCGCATGCTAATTTGGTTACCCTAGGCATCCTCTAGAGATAGATGATATAGTCATCATTGGTTTCTCTGGGAAATTACATAGCACACCCACCCAATCCCCCCTGCAACTGCCGCCCCGCCATCTGGGCAGTTAATCCTCCAAGAGGTATCATCGAGCATGCCTCCGCCACTCGCAAACAAAAGTAAAGGAAAGGGCCGTGAAGTTAGGAGATCCCGAAGCCGCAACACAACTCCTAGCTCCGCTAGCACTAATACCGTCACCGGGATGGGTTATCTGGACAATGATATTTCGAAAATGTTAGTGCCAACGACTATACAGTATTCCGATATCCTTGATAAATTGGGCGGAAGCGGTCAGATTCCCGAGCCAAAAGCGCTTGAGTCCTTAGTGGAGCACCTTAAGACCCTCAGCCAGCTTGCTGAGGCGAGAGGCGAAGCATGTAATGCTGGAATACGAGAAATATCACAGAAACGAAAAGAAGCCCTTGAAGAGTTGAGGGAGCGCGAGCAATTTGGTCGCGATGCAGAAGAAAGATTGAGAATGAAGAGAGAGGCAGACGATGACGAGGATGTGGGGCGATCCTCGAAAGGGGGGAAACTGAAAAGGAGAAAGGATCGAGGGACTGCCAAAGAGGAGAGACCGTTATCACACGGGGCACATGCTGTAGCCAAGCAGGATGGAACAGATTTGAAAACTGACAGTAAGCATGCTGTTTTCTCATATCACTTGCCGCAACTATACTGCATTTTCTTTCACTTTTGGCTGCCAATAACAGCAATGACCCAGGTTATTTTCATTCACCTGTATTCTCATCTTAAACATTTTGCATCCTATTTTTGGTGATTTGAATCTAACAGATAGTATAGTTCCACATCGTCGCGGTGCGAAAGACTCGCTTAATACAGCTTCACCTCCTTCCAAGAAATCGAAAAATATCGTGTCCAGTACTTCCTCTCTGTCGCCCTCACCATCACCGGCGGCCACTGGCCCAGGCGACCAGCTTTCAACTGCGGGCTCGCCTGAGTCTATGGATAGTTCAGATTCCCACCAGCCGGAGCCGGCGCCATCTATTCCACAATATCAAGTATTCGGGCCTGATCCCCTCGCATTCGATGATCCCACTATCTATCACATCCGAGACATTACCCCTGGAATGACAGATGACAAGAAACGGGAGATTTACAACGTCGCACAGTTCCCAAAGAGTGATCTCAGCCATATGATGACGGGAACTCCTCCAGACAAAGATTTTAGTAATGCAAAGCCTACCAATCAAGTCAGCGCCAACACATTCGCCACCTATATTGAACCGTATGTTCGTCCGCTAACGGAGGAGGACATTGCGTTTCTCAAGGAGAGGGTAAGTCGATCATATGGGTGGAAATCCCTGCGACTACAAACTAACTCCTCCCACACAGGGTGACCGCACGACCCCTTTCCTCTTACCGCGTCGAAACAAAAAACACTACACTGAAATCTGGGCTGAAGAGGACGGGTCAATCAACGTTGATTCCTCTGCTCAAGAACGAGAACAGCTTCCCCTAAATCAAGGCCGTGGCGGCATGGAACAGATGACAGATGAAACTGCAGAAACAGAACAAATCTCCGCACCTCCCCTCGTCAGCCGTCTATACTCCCTGCTTCGTTTCGAACATCGCACTCTACCGGAGGAAAACACGACTGGGTCTACTTCTAACAATGAGGATATCAATATGAACTCCACAGTGAATGGAGACACAATGGATCTGGACAACCTTGTGGGCGGTGCAGAGCCTGATACCAAACCGCTTAACTCTGCGACAACCTTCGTAGATGCGTCCCCGAACGGTTTCAAAGTACCAGCCGCCAAGCTGGAACACGGACAGCTCGACGAACGACTGAAAGCTGAACTTCGTTATGTTGGAATTTTTGGCCAGGATGATAACCCAGACTATGACGCACACTACGACGATGACATCGCGGAACGTCTACGTCTCTTACAGGCAGAATTGAAGAAGCAAATGATTGCCAACGGTGCCCGCAAGGCCCGGCTCCTTGAAATAGCCCGCGAACGTCTTGCTTATCAAGAGTACAGCACGATCCACGACGACCTGGATTCTCAAGTTCAACAGGCATATCTTAAACGCACGCGTACGCTTGGCAAAAGCAAGAAGGGCTCACAAGCTAAGCACAGACCTGGCGGCGCGGGAGGTGGTAGCCATCTTGTGGCGCCCAATGCTTCAGGGGCGGGTGTAAGCAGGCCGGGAATTGGCGATGTGGCCCGCACGCTGATGGATCGTCGGAAGCGGTGGGCTGATTGCATCGGCCCTGTGTTCAAAGATTGCAAAACAACTGTGCCTGGAAAGGACGAGAGTATCTTTGACCCTGCGCTCATGGAAGAGTATGAGAAAGCGGAGTTGGAGGGTTGGGATGAGGAGCAAGAATAGACCACCAGCGAACAAACCTTTTGCTTCTATCCTTTTCTTCCACAGTATTGTCTAAAATTTCCTTGGTTTGTATGGGCGGATTTGTGGATTGGGCGTGGTTTCATCTTCGTGATATCCTGCTCTTTATTTTCTGGGTTTTTGTAGGGTTTTACCCGGGGTATAGGCGTCTTTAGGGCATGGTATTAGGGCGGAAAGGGGTTTGGGCTTGTCGTCAAGTATGGGGTAAAGAACTATTGGGAGGATGTAAATGTGCGTATGGCATTTCAAATTTTGTAATTTTTTAATTCAGGAATCGTCTCTCATTCCACGATCTCGTCTCAACGTTCACGGAGTCCAATTTCACTGCCTTCCCCCCTTTCATGACGCCGGATTTCGTGGAGTTAAGGAGAAAATTACATAGGGATCTACCATATCCAGAAGTGCATTGACACATACTCGCAATAAACGGAAGAAAAACGAACATTTTGCCAACATTATATGTAAAGGATAGGGTATATTGGTCGCAGTTATAAATCGCCCAAGTAAAGCACAGGCATTTAGCACCTTTCTAGGTTTTGCCGGAAAACAGCAAAAACACACATCATAAATTATCCAACCTAACGATCAATAATCTGTACCTCAAACGGATATGTTTTCAGCCGATTCGTAAGTTCCTTCTCACTTATTTCTAGTTCTGTGCATATCTGATCGAAGCAATGGGTGCCATCAAGATACTTCCCCAGCGTATTATCGTCAATCAGGGCTTCTTCTTCGTCTCCTAAAGCATAGCCATCGTCCCTATCCTCGTCAACGGCATTGTCGTCGTGGGTATACGAAGTAGCCGAAAACGCCGTCGCATCACTCCCGTCCCGCGAGCTAATTGACCGACGACTCCGCGTGGAAAAACGACGTCCTCTTCTCCCCCCACCTTCTCCTACTCCTCCTAAATCCGAACCACCACTAGCGATAGATTCACTCTTATTATTTCGGGAAAATGCCGAGGAAGACGATGAGGGCACAAGGCCGTGCCGGTGTTGTTTTGTTGGTTGCGCTAGATATCCAGTTGCAAAAGCGTACTTATGAACACGATACAGGAAACCCTTTATGACGCCGAATGTTATGAAGCGTCTTAAATCAATGTTGGCAAGTTCGCGGCTGTGTTCGATATACCACTGTTTGACAGACTTTCCCTGTCTAAGACTGGCGTAAAGCTCAATTAGTCCGACTCCATCAACGATACTGGGGCGCTGGCCGGCGAGGCCACGGGATGTAGCCCCCGAGTTGGCGACCAAAGGCCATATATCATCGTGGTCCGCGCTATCATCACTACGCCCTTTCGATCTACTCAGCGAACCGGATGATAAGGCAGATTGGGTAGATGCGTTCATTGTTGGTGGTGCAGTTATGCTTGGGGTGGGAGCGAAACGAGTATTTACATATCGTGCGCATTCACGCTGCATGTCTTCGTCCACTGCGATGGTTGAACTGAACTGGGCAGTTGGGGCATATATTGCCGTAAAAGAAAAGATGTCTAGGAGAAAGATGCAGCCGTAGTAGATCAAATGTCGGATCGCGCTGCATGTCAAAGAAAAGTCCGTATCTGCAAGCGCCGAAATTATGCGAACGCTGTTAACCCCGTTGATAAAAGGTACGATCTAGAGAATGAGTAAGAATGGTTTTCCCAGATAGATCACAAGGGTAGCTCATGCAGTTCCGACTGCGACCAAACTTACTCTTAGCATTGTCAGATCCCAGTTTTCATCCACAAAGGCTTCATATCGAACCGTAAATAGTGGTACATGCCAGGCTTTCACCATAGGCGGTGAGGGATAAATAGGGAATAACTTGATATTCAGAGTGTTGAGTTCATCTGGCCGAGGGTACCAGTTAACAATCGCCCATACCACGGGGATAAAACAAACTGTTCGAAAGCGAGGGAGGAAATCCTTCAAGAATACGGATAAGATAACATACCAATTGGAATCATACACTCGCAATAATTATTCAAGTCCTCCATCAACGTCTCGCACAGACTGTGAACCTTCCCTTCTCCACCTTTCGAGAGATCCTTTGACAAAAATCCGGACTGCTCTTCCAGCCCACACATCAGATGTGCCAGTTTTTGCACGACGCTTTTGAAGGTGCCAAATTCCTCATCTTCCGCCAGCACGATGCAGAAGTTGAATATAAACTCATTTCGGTCGTATTTCGGGGATGTCATGCACACGGGGGAGCCAAGTATGCGATAACCGCCAGAACAGACATGGATTAGGTTACCGCATAGTTCCTGCCGCGGAATCACGAAGAAGGATATATCAGAGAATGTAATCAGGGGAAGTTGGTTCGGAGGGGCTGTTGGAGACGGCACGATGGCTCCATCAGGAACCTGATGAACGACCTTTGGGCCTGGATAGAGAAGATGTCTATTAGTTTCGAGTACAGGATAAAAACGTACGTGTGGAACTTGTTAGTTACATAGTGAGATATGAGGTCGGTCTCTTACCTTCTTGGGTGTCGAACTTGCTGTAGAATATCGCCTTGATCATTTTCGTTCAATGCGGACAAATATATAGCCTTAAATACTAGGTGCAATCGGGGAGAATACCATATCCTCGGGATATGGCGCGGTCGTCATCGGTTAGACAATAATAGGCCGTACAATTGTTCAGCCAATCCATGGTCGCCTAGCTGATCCTGTGCTTTGTTGCGCCATTTAAATACATTATAGACACCCTATCTTTTGTCGAGGGCGCCTGCAGGTGTTTTGACAATGGAGGAGTTGACGTGGGCGAAGCTCCCCGGGCCAGCTCCCAAGTCACATGCCTACTAGATTATTTAGTATATGTGGGCGTAAAACCAATACAATGATGTCCAATGCACGCCAATATTGATGAGTGTGTCAAAGTTTCCCAGGTTTGTAAAGTATTTAAAGGAATTCAGATGTAACAGTACTTCATATTGGTTTAAGATAAGGAAACACAGCAGTTATGGTAATTCAATAAACAGGGGTTGACAGCTGCTTCGCACTATTAGCTCACAACTGAGCGAGATATGGACAAATGTTCTCTTGACAAAAAGTGTGGTGCACAGAAGAGCAGGAAAAATAAAATAACCCAAACCCTTCATTAACAAAGTATCAATTAACTGTTTCAAATTGGGAAATGCGCTATTCCATCCACCAAGTGAACACCAGTGGGACGCCGATTAACAGAGCACTGCCTACCTGGATAAAAAGCTGAAAGATAAGGAAAAGTTGAGGGGGGAACGGCATAGAAACGAATCGTATCTAAAAAAAAGACATTCACATCGCTGAATAGCTCAAAAAAAATGGAAGAAAAATATAGGAAAACGATAGAAATCTATGAAACACCCGCCAGAAAGACGCAAGATCGAAGAAACGACACGGGCACACCATGATGTTCCACCAGTATTAACGCCATCATGACAATGAAATAAAAAGACATACGCCAGCGACGCAAAGTACGCACCAGATGAATGCACCACAGTGTAAGAAAATGAACTGAGCCATCCGTGCAGCTCTAGCAAACAGTGAGTATTTAGAAGGGAGTGTCCAATAGGATAATCTGCAGGGATTAGGATGATAATTAATATCGTAAGCAACTGTGAGGGCTTATCATTAAAGCTATCTCGCAGCTTCTGAGGTGGAATTTGACGACGAGCCAACAGCGGACCTGGATCCGATGTTGGGTCCCATTACCGCAGGTCCGGGAGCGGCACGTCTAGTTGACATCGAAACGGGCCTCTGTCTAGAATTGCTAGAGCTGGTCCTGTGGCTGCGAGCACCAGGCATGGTGGTTGACGATGACGAAGGCGGGTGCAAAGGCATGTTGCTGAAGGACACATTCAGCGGCCGGCCAGATCGAATTGCATGAAGCATTCCCATATATGCATTCTGCTCAGAGGCTTCCTTCAACCACTGCTCCCAGTCCTCATCAAGGGGAACATTCGCTCCTCGTTGTCGTGCTTCCGCTGCTTGAATTAGGCGTTGATTCAACATAACCCCATAACTTTCCATTTCACCGCCGTCATCACTAGATTCGTCCTCATCTTCTTCCCCGCTCTGCAGCTCTGATTTGAGTTCCGACTCCTGAAGTCCGTTTTCGTCTTCCGGATCCAGAAGCTGCCCCTTTTGGAGGTTAACATTTTCATAGGTATGTATATAGACCGACGGAGGTATTGGCGGAGTGGCTGCTCTAATGCTGTCTGCCGTGGTATCCCTAACCTGGACAGCGTTATTCTCTTCGTAACGATCTCTGGCTGATTTTGTACCCTCCCAACTACAAAGCGAAGCGATTTCGGCTTCCGTCAATCCTAACTCGTCGAAGGCTTTGAACAATTTCTGGTGCCATGTGAAGCGGCCCAACCTCATTCGGTGCGGGGCAAAGGAATAATCGAGCCCAGGATACTGGGCTTCAACACAGTCAATGGGGCCATAGAAGGTCGACGTTTCGATGCGAACCTCGGGAACAAGATGCCTGCTGATAAGGGCCGCAAATGTAGAGGGCTCGTTCGTACGCGGTTTCGGGAAGATGGCTTTGTACACAAGTTCAGGCAGTAAAGGGGGATGCATTTTGGGTGGGCGTTCCGTACGATATGCTCGTTCACAATAGACGAATAAGAATAGGAAGAAGGTAAACGAGCGAGGGAAACGCTGAAGGGTTTTTTATGAAGTAGTTGATATGAAATAAGCTTGTTAGATCGAGTTAACCTTATTGGAGAATGTAGGTCAGATCCGGCAATTCAATGAAGCTTGAGACCGAGCTAACGGTCCGGCTCACTTCATCGCGGTGGTTCCCAGTTCAGATGTCGATATTTGAGAGGTTAACCACTGCAAGGTCAAATACCTAAGTTCCCAGTAGGTTCCGCGGCTCTTGCTATTTCCCCTTCTGCCTAGCTTTAACCCCTAGCTGTTCCTAGGGAAGAAATTTCTTATGATTTTCCACGGCCTCCAGATACTTGGATAGCGTAATCTGAATGAAATATATCGCGGGATTCTAAGGTTCCGTCGGTAAGTCGCAATCCGGTGAACCCTCACTAAGGTTTCACCAGTCAAGGAGTGTAGAGGATAAGGTTCAAGAGAGGCTGTCTGGATAGAGTGACAGGCTTGAGCGACTGGTGTAGTATTACTACTTTGCTTATTTGGTCGTTGAAGAGTATTTCTCGCTGGCATTCATCGCTATTCTGTCGTTGCCAAAAGAGCTCAAAGGGAGGGATCCGGGCGAGTGTCCGATGAGCTGGCAGGCTGTCTGCCGCGATGGAAGAGGTACCGGCACGTGAAGGACCCGGGGATGGATGCTAGCGAGTTTCAAGGCTAGGATGGCCGTCCAGATCCGTAGTAGTGGTGTAGCTGGCCCTCTGTTCCTATGGATCAGCTGGAGATAGAGAGCCGGTCTTCCAAGTTTTGCTGGTGGCAATGATGGGGGTTGGTTGTGGGGGAGTGTCCACAGTTGAGGTGGGTGTGTCGCCGCGGATGAATAAAGAAAGGAGACGGGCGTCCTCGAGTCGCTTTATTTATAAAACCAACGCCGAAACTGCTAACGAGGGATGATGGCAATTCCCAGACACATCACACCCAACAAACAGTCGACCACCCTGCGTGCAAGGCGCTTGGAGCCAATATCGCCCACCAGCGTGAAACAGTCAATAGTTCCTGGGGTGAGATGGATGGAGCCTGCTGGCTAGACTCTTGACGGGGATATTTGAATCATAGCTCCGCCCGCGGGCCTTTGGACTAAGCACAGCGCGATCTCCACGCCTAAAGTGAAACCTGAAGACGGGATTGGCTGACAAGGACCACAGAATAAGAACAAGTTCCAAGCTCCAGGAACCTGTGAACTTCAAGGAAGTTTCACACCTGGCTCATACCGGAGGAAGGGGGGAGGGA